>JAVXUO010002817.1:0-301908 GCA_033065855.1 Escallonia rubra | reverse complement strand
TCACTAGTAGTGTTAGCGCTTGGCGGTGCTATGGTTGGTGATGGTAGCTAGTGGTGGTTCCTATTTCTGGAATCTACCAACAAAATATATTTTTAAAAACAGACTTTATAGCCCGACCCAACATAAGATACTATAACATTAAACCAACTCATCCTAAGTCATTTGGTAACTAAGTAGGTTGGATTGAGTAAATGTCAATATTTTCTTGAGTTGAGTCCGTTAAATTCATAAAAATTCTACCAAACTTGCAAGAGTCTACGTCCCAATTGAAGTTTTGGGAGAATCCTATGAACAAAGAGTATTATCATGACTTAAGGCTGTGTAATCCACTAAGAATAATTTAATCAGTTAGTAGGTCATTCTTAGTACCGAATTCTTTGACCTGTACAGAAAAGCCAATTTTGTGTTGAAGCCACTCATTTAAAATTTTATGGTATGACATAGATTACTAGCAACTTTCTATTATCATGGAGCTCGTTCAATTTTTTCTTTTTCATCCATTTGCTCTCTGCCCAGTACACAAAAGCACGCTGACTGTGACACTCTGCTTACCATGCTGTGCATTACATGGGAAAGTTTACTTTTTACAGCATACTGAAATGTGAAATGAGATGATGATCTCATTCAATAATGGAAGTCGCCAACTGTAAATCGACACATCTCGTGTGAGATGTGATGGGATAACTTGGTTCAACTTTTTTGATAGGATTATCAGTTCCTTACAGAATGGTTCTTTAACCGCAATAAATCTGATTCAAACAAGCATTTAAAGGCGTAAAAATAGTACTAGCATGATAGCAAGTTCAAGCAGAAAAAACTTTGGCTGCTACCTAAGTTAAAGAAATATTCTTCCTACTTAGTCTGTCGTGTCTGGTCGAGTCTAGTCCGTCATGTCCAAGTTGCATTTTTGATGATTTGTATTTCAATGATGTTTATTTTTACGACTTTGGATTTCAGGTTCACTTGCATAGTGTGGTCGAGTCTAGTCCGTCATGTCCAAGTTGCATTTTTGATGATTTGTATTTCAATGATGTTTATTTTTACGACTTTGGATTTCAGGTTCACTTGCATAGTCAGTCAGTCAGTCATGTTCATGAGGAAGTGGCAACAATGCTGTCATGTTGGGCCTTGAAGCCGCTCAGCCTAACGAAAGAAGAAGATCTTTTGACAATAATCATATTGATGCCGTAAATGTATTGTAACTCTTGATTCATTGCTATCATTGAGATGATTATTACTTTTCCGAATCTCTTGAATCATGTGTAGACGATACTCTACGTTTTGTCTTTACTGGGCGATTTGCGCTCATTCCTTATGTTGTGTTGTTCAGGCTATAAGGTTGACCAAGGAGAATCCTCTAGGAAGGAAAAAAAAACAAACTAGAAAAGTTGAGCAAGAGGATAAGCTGAAGTCAGGTAAGACAATCTAAATCTCAAGTGAATAGAAGAGACACTGTCAACAAGCAGGGAACTCATCTAATCGCGTTACAGCTAAGCAACGGGCTTCATCAACGGGGCAGACTAAGGAAAAATTATTCCACCTTATGTCATCAACAACACAACTCAACAAAGAATACCGGATCAGAGGATCAACCCGTGTTCAAACCTAACAACAAGGGTTCAACATGATATCATCAATAGGGCGGACTCGGGAGAAGTTTTCGAAAAGCCCTCAACAATGTTCTTTCATAAGAGAAATTTTGATTACCAATAAGTACTGACATTTCACCACATGTGTCAACGATCTCTACAACATCATCATCAACGACATGGTGGACCCAGTAAAAGTTTGCCACAAGTTCTCAATGGTGTTCTCATATGTATTTGCTTGGTCGTATAGTGACATGCCTGCTATTGATCCCTCGAATTTCAAACATCACTTGCCCACTTTCATGGAAATCAAACACTTCAAACAAAAACTCTAGAAGTTGAGACCCAAGTGGTCTCTTAAGGTTAATGACGAGGTCATGAAACTCCTCAGCATATGATTCATAAGAATCGTGGAGTATCCTACTTGGTTGGCCAACACAATACTAGTTCCAAAGCCGACCGGTTAGGTCCAAATGTAGGTTGATTATAGGGAACTTAACAAGGCATCCCCAGAAAAGATGACTTTTCCATCCCTGTCATTGATTTAATTATAATACGTTTGAAGTATGAGCTAGTCTCCTTTATAGATTATTTTGTGAGTCTAGTCAGAGTAAGATGGCTCCTGAAGATCAGGAAAAGACTGCCTTCACCGTCCCTTGGGGGATCTTTCGTTATAATGTGATGCCTTTCAGGTTGAAAAATGTTGGGGATACCTACCTGAGCACAACCACTACCTTATGATAAGTTCCACAAAGAGATATAAGTATATGCGGATTACATGATCATTAAGCCGCAAAGCGTGAAGACGACTGCTCAATCTTACAAAACTATTTTGGAAGACCGTAACAATGTAGTATGAGACTTAATCCATGGAATTGTTTGTTTGGAGTTACAGCGGGTAAGCTTTTAGGATTTATTATTAGCGAAAGGGGCATAGAAGTAGACCTGGCTAAGATTAAGTCCATAGTAGAAATGCCACCACCAAAGAGTGAAAGGAAATCCGAAGTTTATAATGATCTGTGAGACAATATTTGCATTGCCTCGAAAGATTTCAACCATGGAATGGAATCCCCAATGCAAAGAGACATTTGGGAAAATAAAGGAGTACTTGAGTAATCCACTGGTCCTAGCCCCTCGGTGCCAGGAACCGTTCCACTGTTATACTTAACTGTGACAGATACAGCTGCCGGATCCATGCTAGCCCAACACTTAGAAATTTCTTGAGGAAATAACAAAAATGGTCCTTGTACTATTGGTTGTTCAAGTGCAAGGTGATGGCTGGTGGCGACATCTTTTTGGTCATCAACATGGAATTGTTTGGTAGTAAGGGACCAGAAACAGAAAGAAGAAATCAATAGTCATCGATCCACCTTAGGTGGATCTTCGGACATGTGAATAAGTTTGTAAATACCTTATCGTCTCCACTGATTGGCTTAGGTGGCCAACAAGTAGTAGATGCATCAACCCTAATCGGCATCAACAAGAGTTGGCCATTTGCAACCTAGTTTCTTGCTAACCTTTGAAATGTGCCTTGGTGCATAGAGGGGATTGTCCAATCTAAATAGGGCTCCCTTAACAATAGGTTTTCTGATTCATCAACCGAATAACCAGCCAGAGATTGAAGCCCATTCCTGAAAGAGGGGCCTGAAATGTGAGGCCTAATGAATATTGCAAGTTTCTTAGATGGGATCAGAGCGCGTGTATCAATACGCTTGATGTGAGCCCTAAGGGCACCAATGCCTCATCGGGGGTTAAGCGAAAAAGGAACGCCCTCTCATTTGTCTCCCTTGGGAATAAATTTCTTCTTCCCCATAATGTCTAAGATTTAGGGTAGAATCGCAGAGAAGGGGTTTGAGGTTTGGAAGAAACAATAGAATGCTTTTTAGAGGTGAGGTCAATTTCGTTTGAGTAGAATAAGCTAAAGAGTTAAGCTGACACTTAACTTTATCAAAACAGTTGTGTAGTGAAAGGAAACCGCTAGACTTTGAATCAAATCAGGAATTAACTCGCATGACTACACACATCACACGAGTTAGAGGGGGCAATGTTGGCTACATGAAAATATTTTTACTGTGATAAATAAGATAATGGACACTTAGAACGCAGAGAGCCGCGCAGAAATAGGTGCCTAGGGGGCCACATGTTCAAAGGAGAAATGAGCATACTCTGCTAGGCAGTTATTAAAGATGTCGTCATTTATCAAGGTTGATATGACAAGGTCGGGTAGTTCAATATGATTGCACATGAAATAAAGTTTGTACAAATTTGTGCAGAGGGAAACAATTGTCAGCGAGAACGAAACAATCGGTAGTAGTAGTTGACAAGCAACGTCCATGACTCCATACAGATAGACAGTGGTCAGCAAAAGATAAGACGATTGACAGTAGTAGTTGATAAGCGGTTCTCACAACTGCATGAAGATAGACAGCTGTCAACACAAGCGAGTCAATCGATGGAAGTGGTCAAGAAATAGACTGCATAGAGAAAGACAATTGTCAATAGGAGTGAAGCAATTGATGGCAATGGTTGATGAGCCACTTTCACCAGAGGATGAGGACGAACAATTATGGGAAATTAAAGAACGGTTACAGACAAATGAGTGAAACAGAAAAAGAAGGGCAACAGGACAAGGGGTCATCAAATTCACACATCAACCCTGACTTGAAAAAATCATGTTCGCAATGCAATTATTTTCTTTTTCTTTTGTCTTTTTCAAAGTTTCTTCATGATATGTCGTGTATCGATAGGAAGTCATGTCTTTCATTGTACATATTTTCAGTGTCTTTGTAAAGTACTCTATGTTTTGTGGGCGCATCTTTCTTAAACTTTGTTAAAGTTTCTATTTTAGCAAAATTTACATTTCTAGTGAAGTCCTCAGGCCTTAGAGGCAAAAAAAGATCCCACATTGTTAATCGATTGTGCCTCGGGTGCACAAATCGGTGTAAGTTTGCCCACGGTGCGAACATATTCTAACCTAAATTTAAAGTTGTGACCAAAAGAGACAGGATGCAAATTTACAAGAGATTAACAACCTCTTTGCCAAAACCAAGTCGAAAAGGGTATTGCCAGTGAGACTTCTGGTGGTGGTACAATAAGTCCAGACTATTTTTGGAATTGCTCTGTTGAGCTTTTTATTTAAACCTTGTAGCGGTGTACGATTCGTAACTTTTGTCTACCTATTATACATTGGGTATGCCACAAAAGCAAAACGATGTTCAATATTCAAATTTGAGCAAAAGGTTTTGAAAGTAAGGTTAGCGACTTACCGATCGTGATCAGTGACTAGGATATGGGAGATGCCAAAGTGGCAGATGAGTGATTGCCAAATAAGTCTTCTTATATACGCTATACGACATTGGAAAGGCATCAGCTTTGATCCATTTTCTGATGGCTATTATGATAAACTTATGATGTGCAATTGTTAGCACAAAAAGGCTAAGAATTCCATTCCCGACGTAGTGAAGAGGATTAGGCTAGACATGGAGACGAGAGATGAAAGGGTCTAATTTGGCATAGACATTAATTATCAGAAGTCGTGGCATTGTTGAGTAAACTATTGCGCCCTTTTTGCATTGTTGGCCAATAATATCCTTAAGAAATAACTTTATGTGCAAGGGCTCTGCCTCCTAAATGTTGTCCGTTAATACTTTCATGAACCTTATGGAGTGTATATTCAGATTTGATAGAGCAACGAAAAGCAAGTATGGAAGTGTGAAAGACATATTGGAAATCTATTACAAGACCCCGAGAAGAGCGTAAAAGGATGCACCGTGTGTCCTATTTGTCTTCTGTTAAACATCATTAGGCTTTGATGTAAACCTATCCACTAGGAGAACTTATCAATATCCTACACCTTGGTGTGGGACATAATGCCTAGCTCCCATAAAAGCTCAAGATAAATGGTACAATAGAGATAAGGGGAGTCCAGGAAGGCTACACATGACCAGGGCATCAACCTGTGAGTTGTCACTACGGCTAATCTACTCATTGGAGAACCATTTGAAGAAACAAATTTCCTTTTTGCTGTTATGGAAGTAATCATTCATCCTGGGATATTGTCATTCATATGTACTGAAAAGTTGTTTTGCTACCAATTGAGAGTCATTGAATACTTATAAGGACTCTGTGCGCATTGCCTTCGCCAAATGTATCCCGACAATAAAGGCTTCTATTCAAATTCATTGTTTGAGGCAAAAAATAGAAAGCGTAAATAATTCTCCACCATTAGTGTAACAAACCGATTCACGACCCCACCACAGGATAATGCCTCCCTCAAAAGGGCTAGCGAAGTAGGTATTTATGAGTTCATGGGCAGGGTCTGATAAGACAAATCACAAATCATCCCACATCCGATGTGTTATAGCACAAATAGATTTTTAGGACCCTTAAGGATAGTAAAGTCGCTTCCACTTGTATGAAATGAGCAATCAACATACAACATCCACGTGAAGAGTTATGCATTCAGTTGGATCATCGTCTTGAGAAGAAATGCATTCTTCTATAAAGTCAACGAGTGCTTGCCCCTTGAGATAAGAGTGCGGCTTGTAAAATATATCAAACTCGCCAAGGTCTACGGACCACACTACTAGCCTAAAGAGAGTTTTGGCTTTTGTAGGATCTGACGAAGGGGTTCATTAGTGAGGACAATAATGTTGATGATATTAGAAATACAGTCGCTCTTACAGGCTGTTATGAGAAGGGCAAAAGCCAGCTTTTTTATTTTGAGGTATCGGAGCTTTGCTCAAAAGCCAGCTTTTCTATATTGAGGTATCGGAGCTTTGCTCATTGAAGACTTCACTAGTAAATTGGATGTTGGATTTTATTTTCCTCACTTTTTTTTAAGACATCATTAACTATAGAGTGGGAGACTGGTAGATACAGGAAAAGCTCTTCGATGGGAGACTGGTAGATACAGGAAAAGCTCTTCGATGGGAACTGGCTTACGGAGGAGTAAGGACTCACAAGATATGCCTTTCAGGTATCAATGGAAGACTATCAGCTCGTGTCCACTCAAAATTCTGTAAGCTCTTGAGGGCTCTGAAAAGAGAAGACATCTTTTTTGTGGATTTGTAAGAAATCTACTATGTCATGCAATGCATTTCAATTAAGAGCTGCATGTCTTTTGTTGTTTGAGGGGAGCCGGATCATGGATGGCTTTGATTTTATCAAGATTGGCCTCAATTCCTCAATCGGTGACCATAAAATGGAGGAATTTACTAGAAGTAACTAAAAAGTGCACTTGGGAGGATTCAACCACATCTGATAATGCCGAGTGTTGATATGTTCGTTGACTTTGAGACTCTTCACTGACATGTCTTTGACATAAACCTAATGTTCGTCCCTATAAATGGCTTGAAGATTTTGTTGAAGAAATGCAGATAAGAAGTGTAGAAATTTTTTAAACCGAAGGGAATAACCTTATAGCGAAAATGACCTTGATCGTGATGAACACCGTCACTTGGAAATCTTCTTCATGCATTTGAATTTGATTATATCTCGAGAGGGCATCAATGAAACTTAAAAGTTATTGTCAGACTTCATTTCAATAGATAGAAGAAATTTCAATTTGTCATATTTTAATATATAGAATGTACCATATAGACCCCTTCACTTTTAAAATGTTTACTAAACCTACATCCACTACTCAAAATCGGACACTTTACCTAGAAAATGCTATCTTAAACAATGAGGTAAGTACAAGCATCATAACTTCCAAATGTTTGATTCAGTGACCTTTCTATCATTCTTCTTTCGGTTTATCTCTTCAACCTACAACCAGAAACATGATAAGTCCTAACCATCAACCCATGCCTGTTGTCAACACCACCACATTCAATTAACAGCCAGAAAACACCACAACCAGTTATAACCACCAACACCATAATTCACCAACTTGTTGCTAACTTAGACCACCAAAATAGTTGATGGATTTAAGTTTCCATAGCTCTACATCTTTTATCACAGCATGTGGTCTCTTATTCCAGCCAGCACCATCTACACCATTGATGTTCACTACAAAATACACCTTTAGCGGCAAAATTTGGCTCCGCTATTAATTCTTTGGTTCATTCCTATGCTTAACTAGTAAAAGTAATGACAAGAAGGTTCATTATTATTTAAGATTCAACTTATAGAGTTGGCTTAATCCTAAAACTGTACCCTCAAGTTTACCTCCAGTACAGTTTTAGTACCCAAGTTTGAAGTTGCGTCAAAGAAGTAGCCAACTTTGAAAAAGTGTACCAAATCAGTACCTTAGCTGACGGAGGACGGAAGTCGTTAGAAAGTCAGAAGGGTAGAACTGTCATTATTAAAAAAAAGGCATAAAAGCATGTCCCATGGCCACGTGGCCTCTGACCCCTTTTTACGTTCCCAAGGCAAATTCACAGCTTCCTTCCCTCCAAAAACCAATTCTCCCTTTTTCTCTCCTATTTCGCTTAATTCCCTCCAAATTGGGTTTTCTCCTCCATCAATTGCAGACGAAATACAACACAAGACACGCTCTTCACCCATCCATAGCAGCACAAGTTTTTCACGAAGACCATGGACACCCATTTGTGTCAGTGCACTAAAACGGCAAGATCTGTGACATCGAGCACAACCCAAAACCCTGGGAGGCGATTTTGGAGCTATGCGAATAGTGGGGTAAGTGTTGCAAAACCCTATTTTTGGAGCTCCATCAGCTTGAATCCCAATTTATTTAGTGTCGCATTTTTTACTTTGCAGACATCTCGCAAAAGTCTCACTGATTTTACAGCTCCAGCACTGTGATTACTTTCGTTGGCGAGACCCATCAGTGGTCAACGTGGAATTGGAGCGAGCCAGAAGGATGAATTGTTGGCTGAAGGTTACACTTGCACTAACATGGGCTATAATATTGCTGCAGATAATGAGTGGGAGTGGGAGGAATGTTGTTGAAGAAAGGGCTATAATTTGTAGACCTGACTCTGTTTAGGAAGAACAAGAACATAGTATCAAATCTAATTCCTTTTCCCCTGTTGAGAAATCGTTGAGCTAATGACAAGTATGGTATTTTAGCTGTAAGAATGTCTATTTTATGTGTGTATTCAAAATATCATTGTGTCCAATGCTCAGATTTGCTGCTCGGATCTGGTGTTTTGGGCTGTGTGATGGCAATGGCAGATCTTGAGGAAAAGCAAAAGTAAAACATACCAAAGGAGTACCTATAAAAACTAAATCGTACCAAATTAGTACCTGAACTGGTTAAAGAGAAGTACAGACGTTTTTGGACAATACTCAGTTTCAAATAAGTTCCTAAACTTATTTTGTGTCAAATTAGTACCTATCCTAAATCAGGAGTACCAAAGAAGTCCCTAAACATACTTTGCGGAGTTATTGACATATCCGAAATGGAAGAATAATATTGTACCAAACAAGTACATGTCCTAAGTCAAGTCAGATGTACCAAATAAGTACCTTGATTATATTAATCATACCAATTTAAGTACAAAATGTTACGAAATACACCAAAAACATGTCTGTAGGTAATTTTTTGCACCAGATAAGTACCCCCAAATTATAACAAATTCCATTCTGAATACCTAACATATTAACATCCTATGATATCAACTACATTGTCAAAATAGGTGAGTGCCCTATACATCAACTAATTGCCCTGTTTATGCCTACTACTTGCCATGGCCTTCATTTGCTTCTCTTGCTCTTGCTATACCTTTGCAATAGCTACTGCTGGTGTAGAAGCCCTAGTCTCAAGAAATACAAACCTAACTTTCTTCTTTCCTACAGGAACTGGTATGGGTGGAGGGCCTCCAAGGCTATACT
The DNA here is from genome assembly GCA_033065855.1 of Escallonia rubra. Lineage (NCBI taxonomy): Eukaryota > Viridiplantae > Streptophyta > Magnoliopsida > Escalloniales > Escalloniaceae > Escallonia > Escallonia rubra. The sequence goes on along the minus strand of JAVXUO010002817.1, from coordinate 292,519 downwards.
TACTCCATTTGGTCTTCTTCCCTTTGTCAACATTCCTAGAGTCCGTGTTTTCTGGTTTTTCCTTCTTCTTTGGCACAGTTTGGGTGTCCAAAACACTTTGACCCTGACTTGACTCTGAAGGGGGTGCCTGTTTCTTTCTTGGGCTAACCCTCACTGAACTGGGTTGTGCTGCAGGCACCCCTTTCTTCCTCCCACCCACTACACTGGGTTCTGCCGCAGGCACCCCTTTCTTCCTCTAACCCATTGCACTGGGTTTTGCTGCAGGCACCCTTTTCTTCCTCCCATCCACTGCACTGGGTTGTGGTGTAGGCACATCTTTCTTCCTCTCACCCATTGCACTGGGATCTACTGCAGGCATTTGTTCTTGTCTCTCAGCTACTTCTATGGGGTAATGTGTAGGCACATGTTCTTCTTTCTCAACCAGAGTAGTGGGGTCTTGTGCAGGCACCTGTTTCTTCATCTTCTTCAATGCTTCCATCCTTAGCCTCCTTATCTTCTAACACTTGTGTCCTCACTACCCTACATAAATAATTAAGATATCATTTTGTACTCAAACAAAGTTAGGTTTGACTAACAAAAGCAACATTATTTGATGAAGGTGCATTTTTTGGACTAGCCTGTGGTTGGCCCCCAGGCACTTGTAGATCCACTTGCACCTGTAAAAGCAAGAATTCAAAATTGGAATAAAGGCACATGCAAGTCTTAAAGTACATGTATTTGGTTTGCTCTTGCAGTGCTTGTTTCCAAAGGTCTCACTGGACACTCTCTTATTGTGCCCTCTCTGCTTGCATATGCTACACTGGGCACTACCCTTCACCCTCTTCAATTTACCTGGTTGTTGATACTTCTCCTCCCCAGCTTTTTTCCTCGTTATTTTTTTGGTCTCTCTGGCTGTTGCTAATACAATGTGGGTAATACTCCACCCAATCCACTTGAATCCCACATGTCGGAGTTGGTCATAGGGTTGAATATGAGGTCATATGCCTTCAAATATGTTTCGCTCCTGTACCAGTGAGAGGCATAATCTTCAGGCTGCAAGTCTTTCAACCACATACAAGCTATGGCATGAGAACATGGTATTCCACTCAAATCCCACTTCCTACAACTGCATGTGCCATTAGCCACATCTACTGTAAATGTACTCCCCCATACATACTGAACTTGAAACTCCAAGGCACCTAAGTGATATGCAATGCAGTCTCCTGCAGCTCGACATTTTTATCTAAGATAGAAAGTATATTAGGACATAAAGCTCATCTCCATTGCCCCTATATTGTCTCCCTATTCATACACCACCAGTTCATCACAGTAGTTCTGATGCCCTCAAGTAATGTCAAAATAGGTTGTTCCCTGTCATGAGCAATTACTCCATTAAAAGCCTCACAGTAGTTGTTGGCTTAGAGGTCACACTTAGGGGTTGTCCTAAAGTGTGACGTAGCCTACTGTGATGGTGGCTTATCAGCAAGCCACTGGACACTGCATGGGTCCTTATCAGTCGTCTCTTTCAATGCCCTTTCAAAATATTTCTTGTTTGATGCAAAAGTAGTATTCCATAAAAGATCTTTCTACTTTTTCCTCATAAAACCTACATCCCTGAAGTTAGCATGCAAATGCATAACACATAACCTATGTTCAGCTTTTGGGACTAATGTATCAAGGGCATGAACCAATCGCTTCTGCTAATCTGAGATGAAAATCCACTCTTCCTGGTTAGACTCTTGTATCCCCACATCATCAAGCAACAAATCCAAAAATCAAATCCATGACTACTGACACTAATACTCTACAATTGCCCATGCTATAAGGTACATGGAATTGTTGGCATCAATTCCTACAACAGTTAACACTTGACCTTGATTTGCCCCCTTTAGATGTGTGCCATCCACCCTAAGAATCTTCCTACAATACGTAAGGCCTACTTTTACTTGCCCAAGACATATGTAAACCCTTTCAAACATGTCAGTCCAATTAATGATACTCTAATCATCCAGTTTCATCATAGCAGTGGTCCCAAGATTAACCATTTTTAATTCAGCCAGATAATCCCAAAGCTTATTGTATAGTTCCTCTACTGTCCCATTGATCAATGTTTGAATTGAATTTTTAGCCCTGTAAGTAGTGGTTCTTTTGACCTTCAATTTGAGCTCCCTATAGATTGTCTTACTCGATGCCTTGGCAGGCATAGTTGGGTTAACCATAAACATATCCATGTACTTTTGTACAATCTATTTAGTACATGAAGCCCTATTAATGTGTTGTCTACTGCATGTGTGCTTTTCCCCTACTGTATTTACCTGCACTGACATGGACTTATCATGTGCTGATGCATATACAAACCACCCACAATCTTCTAACTGGCAAACAACCCTGATTTTGGTTCTCATGTTCTTTCTGAACTTAATTGGCATTACTTTGTTGATTGAGTATTGCTTTACAGAATCTTTGAATACCTTATTGTCAACAAAGATCATTCCAACCTCAAAATGTGGCATTTCCCTTAGAGTTTCACGGTTAAACTCAGGGTAGTGTAGTGATCTTTCATTATCAGAGCCAGAGTCAAATCACTCATGAACATCTTCAGTGTTTACATCTAGCATTGGCTCTTTCCTTTTGCCCTTATATTTACCTCCCTCAGCCATTAGCCTTTTCCATTTGCCCTTGGATTTAGCCCCCTCACCCATTGGTTCTTTTCCTTTGCCCTATTTTTGCAACCCATCACTTTCCCCATCCTTCTCAGGCTCGGCACTTTTTAAGATTTCATCAATTGTTCCCTCATAGTCATTATCATAGTCTTCTTCAAGGTGTGACCTATCACTATTAGTATCCCATTCACTATAGCTATCCATACCTGATTCATCTGTAGTAGTAAAATCACTATCTCTTTCTTCTTCATTTGCAAGTACACCCTCACTATGAGCAGCACTTGCATCCCCATCATTGTGCTCTAGAGGTATACCCCCACTATGAGCATCACTTGCATCCCCTTCATTGTGCTCTAAAAGTACACCCTCATTATGAGCAGCACTATGTTCAGGGCCTTCATTATGCTCTGGAGGTACACCCTCACTATGAGTAGCACTATGTCCAGGGCCTTCATTGCGCTTTGCAGGTACACCCTCAATATGAGTAGCACTATGTTCAATCCCTTTATTATGTTGTGCAGTCACCCCCTCACTACCAACAACAGGCTCAGCCCCTTCATTATGTTGTGTAGTCACCCCTTCACTACCAGCAACAGGCTCAGCCCATTCATTATGCTGTGCAGTCACCCCCTCACTACCAGCAACAGGCTCAGCCTATTCATTATGTTGTGCAGTCACCCCCTCACTACTAAAAACATGCTTAGCCCATACATCATACTGTGTATCTACACACTGGTTAGAGTTTACATTTTCAGCCCCTTCATTTGCAGTGTCAGTTCCCCTTGACAAATTTTCTAATGCCCCTATAGTCAATTCTTCTTGAGTGTTTTGGGCTGTAATGGTAGGTTGGTATAAAGCATTGCCATGTTCAACTAACTCTTTTATAACAACGCCTAGTTTCTGCTTAGGGCAATTCTGAAGCCATTCAGCTTCAAATTGTTCCCCGCTAACCACTTCATCTACTGTTAATTGGACAAGATATATGTCAAAGACCCTATCTTCAGTCATGTGCTCCCGCATTTGCACAAATGAACTATCACCCTATAACTTAACTAGTCCTTCCTCTAACTTCTTCCTTGGCACTAAATAGAACATATCCATGTAACCCATTAGCCCTAAAACATCACATCTTTTTTCAAACTGACTCATACTAGAAATATTAATGTCACAAAAATCCACAAATTTAGTATGACATGGGTCATACACTTTCTGTGGAATATTTTTAAATTTCCCCCATGGTTAATTCTCAGAGTAAACAGTGTACCATTCGGGTCTGCACAGTCAACAAGAAAAGGGGACCATATTATTCTACTGTACAATGAATCGTTGACCCAAGATTGAAAGCATGGGATTAGTCTGAGACCACACTTTCAAAATACAGAGTATGTTCTTCCATTCACTTTGCAAATACGAAAAATTTACACAGTGCAAATTTGGATTAAGATTACCGCAAACACCCATAGCAGCGAGTTAAGATTTAAAAGTTTTAAGGTTGAAATTAACCATAATTGTTGTGAATTGGGTTCAGACGACTTACCGTGCACCGGATTCCCTTTCTCTTCCCATTCCGTCGGCCGTATTTCTCAATCCATCGTCAATATCCAATAATCGATATTCTGCCAGGTTGATTAACGTATACGTAATCGTGCTCAACAACCTTCAAACTTTGGTTTGGATTTTCGGGATGAAAGATGTTTTGTGTTTGGCGGTTACAGTTTTACAAAGATTTTGAATTTGCCTTAGGAACGTAAAAAGGGGTCAAAGAAAAGGTAGACCATGTGGCTATGGGACAGGCTTTTATGTCCTTTTTTTAATGATGATAGTCCTACCCCTCTGAGTTTCTAACGGCATCTATCTTCCGTCAGCTGAGGTACTGATTTGGTACGCTTTTTTAAAGTTGGTTACTTCTTCGGTGCATATTCAAACTTGAGTACTAAAGTTGTACTAGACGTAAACTTGAGAGTTCAGTGTTGGGATTAAGCCTAAAGAGTTTTAGAAGTTAACGTATCTGGTCTATCTTATTTCTTCCAATGCTTAACCTAACATAACTTGTTTGCTTAATTCCATGTTATGCGGTAGTGATGATTAATGCATTGCTTGTAGCCAAGTAGTCTAAAATGTTGACAACTACATACCATTCAATTGTATATGTGCTACGTAAACACTAATGAAGGCTAATACAAAACAATACTACTAAACCATGCTTACCATGTTGTGGGCAGAGATAACTAAGGCATCATTTCAATGCATTCTCAATAATCATCTATTCTAGGCTCCATTTGTAATGATTCCGTAGACCATGTTTCATGTATTCATGTTCTCTTTGGATTGCTAATTTAGTGGGACGTTAGTTATTTCTGTGGCATTAAACTGTGGTCATTGTGATTATTATTATTATGTCACTGAGTATTATTACGAGTGATCATGTTGGTTGTATCTCTACAAGTGATCAAGTCGGTCAAAAGAAGTCGGATCTCAAGGACAATTGACTGAGGCTTAAGTGACGATTTTTTAAAAAGAGTGATTCAATTCCTCAATTTTGCCTATAAGCAACCTGATTTTGTGGACGAATGGAGGATTAAGTCTCTGTGTGCCAGTTGCAATCCATTAAAGTGGAAAGAGGTCGTTTATGTTAGATTGGACCTTTACCAGAAAGGCTCTACGAATAGCAATACCTTATGGTTTCAAGATGGAGAAGAAGCACTAGTGCAGCAGACCTCTAGCATAATGCAAAATGAGGGAATTGATGAAGGCAATAGGTACCAAAATATGGTGACAGATGATGGTCGTGCTATGTTTCATCATGATGATAATCATTCGCCATAGCATAAAGTTTCGATATTGTACTCACAGAAGCGGATAAGCCAGCATGGTTTGGCACGAAGAAGCATAATAGCTTAACAGTGGTTACTAGGTTACTAAGCTTTAAGTCCGACAAGGAATCAACAAAAAACGTTCAACCTTAGGGTGACTTTTATAAAGGAATTATTGTCAGAGAATGAAAACTAGCGGTGTTGTACTTCAATGCAAAGAAAATTGTTATGACACTTACTTTGGTGTATGAGAAGATAGATGCGTGCAACCATGACTTTGCACTATTTTTCAAGATGGTATAAGGATTTAACAAAGTGTTCGCTTTTTATTACCCAAGGTATAAGTTCAAACAAGCAAAAACAGAAGATTTTACCCTGAAAGATACTACAATACTTTATGTTAACACCAAGACTTCAAAGGATATACTACTCTCTGAAAACTGCTGACAATATGAGGTATGCTGACACTTTTTGTCAAACAGAAGTCATCTGGTTGTTGCGGAGGCATTGGAGCATTTTGATCACACGCACCCTACTTTTGCTCAATATGTTTGGAATATGAGACTTGGGTTAGCGACTGACGAATTATTTGGCACTCGAATAAGCCTTACTCCACTTGACTAGTCAATTCTTGTTCCATAATACCTCCCCCCCCCCCCCAACCCTTCACTTGTGTATGAAGCAGCCTTACATCTTTGTTTGACTTCTCATTCCAGTGTCAAAGATTCCCAAAATTGACATAAATGTTTATTTGAAGTCGTTGATTATTGAGCTAAAGATCTTATGTTATTATGTTGTTAACGAGAAATGAAAGCAAATCAGGGTGATATCCAAACCAATCGTTACTTTATATAACAACTGATGCTTAAAACCAAATGTGTAGTAGTCAACATGAATAATCTAATGCCTAAAGCAAATATTAAAAAACCATTTTACTTACTTATATTGCTTAGATTGGAATACATGATGAAATGTTGGGATTATTCACGTTCCCTCACCTTTCTAGTATGCTAAGTGGTCTTTTGAACCGTATAATTGTCTTAACACTTGTGATACATTATTCACAGGATTCCTTTAAGTCTAAGATTGAGAGTGCTCAGGCATCAATCTCAAGGAATGACGTTGAGGAGCTATGGCTCACCATCTCTGATAAGAAGGGACGACCGGTTGGCGTTAAGTGAAATAGTTCATTTACATGCAACACTTCCACATAAAATTTAGCTGAGGATATCCCTGACCATAGGAAGCAACAATTGGATACTTTGTTCGAAGAGCTTATGTGGAAGCTTAAGGAGATCTAGGCACGTCCATATACATATTCATGTACTTGTGTGTAGTGTGCAAATTTTAGGGTGGATTAGATCATGGTGGTAAATGAAAATAATGAGCTCACTTAAAAATATATATTTGGTATATTTTTAGTCATTTATTTATTTGCATATAGAACCTATGATTCTTTGTCACGTTATTTACTTAGCATGTTTTGGAGTTAAGTTAATATTTCATGTTATTGTGCAAGCTTTTATAAACACTGGGGATGATGATGTGAATGATGTTGTGGATGCCAATGAGGAATACGACCTTGATAGGGATAAGAATAGAATCACTAGCTACTCCCCTCACCTCAGTAATTTTGATGTTTCCAAGCATTAATTTAAGTTTATTTTCATGGTTTACTGGATTAGTGCTTAGGATTTATGTGGATGATGGTTATGTTGATGATAGTTTAGGAATTGTGTTTGACTTGGAACTCATGGTGTGAAGATTTGTGTAATTTGATGCATTGATGGATTTGACTGCATACAGGTTTTTTCGTGAAAAAACCTGAAAAATATTGATATTGATATCAAGATAGAAGATGAGGATAAAACTTTAATGTTGTTGTGTTCTTTACCTCTGTCATATGAATATCTTGTTACTACCTTATTATATGGGAAGGATAGTATCTCCATGGAGGAGGTTGAGGCTGTGATAAATTCTCAGGAATTAAGGAAGAAGGTTTCAGAAAATAGGGGAGAAGAACATGGTGACGGTCTGATGGCTCGAAGTCGAAGCACTGACCATGCTGGGTCTAGAAATAAAGGAAGATCAAGGTCTCAGTCAAAGACCAGAAAATTGAAGTGATATCATTGTCACAAGGAAGGGCATTACAGAAACGATTGTCCTGAGCGTAAAGGGAAGAAAAAAGATAATTCTAAGACAGCTGATGCTGGAGTATCAGAAGATAATTCTGATGGTGCAGATGTTCTCTCAGTTACTATCAGTTCCTCAGATGGAGGGTGGATTCTTGATACGGGTTGCTCCTATCATATGTGTCCCAATAGGGATTGGTTTGCCACTTATTGCTCATTTGATGGTGGTAAAGTCCTTATGGGAAACGATGTCCCATGTAAGGTGGTTGGGATAGGTTCAATTCAGATTAGGATGCATTATGGTATTGTGAGAACTTTGACTGATGTCAGACACGTTCCAGAGCTGAGAAAATTTTTTATTTCTTTGGGTACGCTTGACTCCAATGGTTGTAGCTATCGGGCTGCAGGTGGAGTTATGAGGATAATGAAGGGTGCTCTTGTTGTGATGAAGGGGTTGAAACAAAATAGTATTTATTTGTTATAGGGTAGCACAGTTACAGGAGCAGCAGCAGCAGCTTCATCTTCTGATATAGATTCTGACACTACCAAGCTTTGGCATATGCGTCTTGGGCATATGAGTGAGAGGGGTATGGATGTGCTAAGCAAACAAGGTTTACTGGGAAGCAAGAAAACTGGGAAGCTGGATTTTTGTGAGCATTGTGTCTTCGGGAAGCAGTGCAGGGTAAAATTCAGCCAGGCTGTTCATACCACCAAAGGTACGGTGGATTATATCCATTCAGATCTTTGGGGTCCTTCCACGGTTCCTTCTAAGGGTGGTGGCAGATATATGTTGACCTTTATTGATGACTTCTCAAGAAAGGTCTGGGTGTACATCTTGAAAAAGAAGAGTGATGTCTTTATTCAGTGGAAGCAGTTTAAGATGATGATCGAAAAACAAACCGGCAAAGAAATTAAATGCTTGAGGACTGACAATGGCATGGAATTCTGCTTGGATGAGTTTACTAAGTTCTGCAAGAATGAAGGCATAGTGAGGCATCGCACTGTTAGAAAAATGCCATAGCGGAATGGGGTTGCAGAACGGATGAATAGGACTCTCCTTGAGAGGGCTCGACGTATGCTTTCGAATGCCAGGTTATTGAAGGAATTTTGGGTAGAAGCTGTTAACACATGTGCATATTTGGTAAATAGGTGTCCATTGACTGCAATTGATTGCAAGACTCCTGAAGAAGTTTGGTCTGGTAAGCATGCTAATTATGAAAATTTGAGGATATTTGGTTGTCCTTCTTATGCTCATGTTAATGATGGTAAACTTGAGCCGAGAGCAAAGAATTGCATTTTCGTAGGCTATGCAAATGGGGTAAAAGGGTATCGGTTGTGGTGTCCTAATTCTAAGTCATCCAGGTTCCTAATTAGTAGAGATGTGACCTTTGATGAATCTTCGATGTTTCCGAAGAAAAATGAGTTGATTGATGCAGGGAAAGACCACGGTGTCAGGGAGAAGGTGGAGCTAGAGGTTCGAGCTCTAAATTTTTTGCCTATAATTCCTACAGATGAGGATGATGGTTCTCATTCTACCGAGGAGAATGAAGAACCTCAGGAACAGCAGTATAACATTGCCAGAAATAGACCGAGAAGAGAAATTCGACCTCCTCAGAAGTACGGATATGCGGATATGGTTGCTTATGCTCTTAGTGTGGCAGAGAGTATTGAGGTTGAAGAGCCTGTTACATACAAAGAGGCCATCAAGAGCACGAAATCAACGGACATGATGACAAAGCATATTCCAGAGATCAAGTTTAAGCATTGCTTAGATTTGATCGGTATCAGCAGTATTTGAGGTGCAGCCCTAGGGGGCAGGTGTGGTAGCAGCAGATGATATTTTCAGATTGTTTATGGCTTGTTTTATCCAAGCCAAGGTGGAGATTTGTGATAATGTGTCTTGGATAAATAAAAAAAACCAGAATGTGTGGGTGTCCCACATCGGTTATTCAAAGAAGATTGTGACTTGGACCTAAGTATATAAGTCTTGTCCCACATTGGTTATTTAGAGAAAGTCACTACTTAGAGAAGCTATGAATAACTCTTGAAAAGCTTCAAACAACAAACACAATAACTCAAATAAGCAAACTAACCAATCTCAACACATGTATAAAACAATAATGTAAAAAGAGAAGGGTTTAAAGATACTTGACGCTTGAGATTTAGATGATTCAGCTTGAATTACCCTCAAGCCTACGTCGACCCCTTCAAGGAAGTCCCTTGAAAGGCCCTAGAATCCACTAGTATGATATTTCTTACGGGTCAAGATTGAACCGCCTACAATCCATTGATGCTATACCCACATCAAGAACAAGCTTCGACACTCCCAAAGCTCCAAAGCTTGACAACCCCAAGCTTTGATACAAGAAACTTTAGATGAAGAATTGTGTACAAGAATTCACTCTCAAGAAGTAGATGAGTAAAAGTTTAAGCTCTAGAATAAGAAATATGACTGTATGATGACTTATGAAAGTGTATATCTCTTAAATGTAAGCTCACAATAAATGCTCTCTTGAAATGGATGAGAAAACAATAAAAACCAAGAGAGATTGACCAATTATTTTAATCTTTGAGAATATGAAAGATAAGAGAGCTTTGAATGCAATTGATGAATCAAAACCATGCCCAATATGAGTATATATAGGTGTTCGAATAAATATGACCGTTTGGAATTAGGTAGGGCATTAAATGCGCCAAACGGTAAACGCAGTCGACTGCATTGCACTCTTGCAGTCGACTGTATTCCCAAAAGTAGCTGTTGGAAATTCAAAATTTCCAAATGCAGTCGACTGTAATCCAATGCAGTCTACTGGAAGTGTTGCAGTCGACTGTAATACCTCACTGCCCAACATGCAGTCGACTGCATTCCAATGCAGTCGACTGTATTCCTGAAAATGCAGTTTTCCTTGTTTTCAAATAATGAAAATTTTTTATGCATGCAAGGAAAACCTATGGGCAATTTCTAGGTCACAGTGATCAATACGATGAACTCTCTATGTCTAGTTACAAAGAGCGGAATAAACACAATAATAAAAATCTATTGAAGTATTTCATCTTGATGTGTTCCGTTGAGTGTGTTTGATCGATTAGCTCGTCTAATTGTTCGTTTGCATGGGTATGAGATTGTACATATTGCTTCATCAACTCAATGCATATTAGACAACATAATCGTCAATGTTAGTTATCATCAAAATCAAATATAATCCTAGGTTAAATAACCGTAGGGTTAACAGATGCACGTGTTCAATTTGAACTACGTATTACTCGATTTCCCCAATGGGGACATGTAGGCAGCTTAGTCACCTTCTAGGCTTGGTCTCATGTGCAGGACTAGGGGCTTTGGTTTTATATTTTGGTTTTTGAGCCATATTACGATTCATAGGTTAGCCCATGCTCAGGCCAAAATTGTATCATATATATAAAGTCCTCCTTGAGGTTATGCGTGTTTAAGAGAGACAAATGCTCCCTTACAATTTAGAAGGTCAAAGAAAACATGAACATGAATGGGGAAAAAAAGAAGAAGAAGAAGGTAATGGTCCATGCACCTTTTGAGATAGCTACACTATGTCACCATATGTTCATTTCTCTATGGCTTGTTTGATGACCCATTGTTTCATGACTCTCCGAACCCAAAGCGATCACCTCTTTGTGGCCAGATGAGGACCATACTGATTTTCATGATTAACCTGGCATTCCATGTTTTGCATGACAATTTGATATTTTTGCCACTACTTTAGCAATAATATGAGAAGTCTCACGACTTTATCCCGTGGGTCATGACTATTGTATCGTGCACCTCATAGTCATCTACTTTTGCTCAGGCCAGAAATATACTCTGAACCTTTGGCAAATCATGGTCCAACATCCCATCAGCCTCATAGCTTATATAGCACCACAACATGCACCTGAGCCTCACCAACCCTTACAACCCATACACTAACATTTCCATATGCCTCACTATCTATTTTTGGGCCCACCATTTTCATGGTAGTACTGAGGGTTCAAACTTGGGGGTTTAAGTTAAGAAGTAACCTTTTCTGTTAAGTAGAATGATATTTGAAGATAAGAAATTGAAACAATCAAAAACTTTAGTGTGTTCCCCTCGTTGGGTAGAGATGGACTTGTCAACAGAGTGTGTACCATTACCCCCCATTCAAAATGATTTTCAACTCAAACATGCTATTGAACTGTGAAAGGATATTGTTTTTGTCATAGGTTTTTTCTTGTAGATGTCTTTAAGGGATTTCCCTATTGATTGCCCTTTCGTTATATTAGGGTTAACCCACTTCACCTTTTTCTCAGGGCTCCTTGTTATCCTCTTCCTGACAATCGAGATAGTGTATGTCTTTGCATGCATTTTGTTTCTACTTAGGGACTCCATGTAACTCACCTTTCTAGGGAGTCATGATAGTGTCTTTGTTTGTTTGCCCAGTTTATTGCACGATCAATGCATATATAAATTGCATTACCTTGATTGTTATTTGAGATATGTGATAGTATAGGGAAATCCGACCAAGCTCTTTATGTTTTGCATGTTTGTGTGCCTGTCTGTCTTGCATGCTTGCGTAATCCTAGTCTCTAATAATTTTGCGTGTTTTTTGTGCCTGCATGTCTTACATGCTGATGCCAAGGAAAGTGGGTTCGTACCTACGTGGAGGTGCCACAAGGAATGCAGTCCGAGTCAGATGCCAAGTATGTTGATGTGAGACACAGCAAGGGTGGAACAAGGGCAGAGACCAAGGGCTTCCCAGACAGAGCTTGAGGGTGGCAGTGCTGTGAGGGCGATAGCGCATGATGAATACACGACGACAGTCACAGTCCGATGCTTAGGTCCAGAGTTAGGGTCCCGTATGTTTCTATCTCTAGGACTCTAAAGTGAGAAAGTGAAAATGTTCTGAAAATATCCAACCGTAATGTTTTTGTCCCAAATGAATTCTCAAGACCTCTATTTATAGAGATTGAGATGATGATGTCATTAACCGACACGTGGCACCTCCGGGAGTGACACGTCACCGGGGGGTCCACGGGTGCCGGTGCTCCATAGACTGTTGGATCGCATATTCACCCAGTCTGCCCCGCACAGTGTCGCTCCGTCTGTCTGGAAAGACTGGCTCCCACAACGTCGGTGTGGCCAAAGAATCCTCTTGATCTAGCCTCCAATCCAAGCCCTTGTAGAGTACCACAGGCCTGGCAGCGGTGGGGAAGACCCGACGCCCAACTGCCAGGTGAACTAGGCGCGATGCCCTCCGAAGACCTGCTCCCGTCTCGGAGTGACCCGGGCGTCATAGTCCCTAGGGGTGCCGACGCAAGCCCCCAATGCCGGAGCACGTAAGCCAGTCACGCAGGCACCCTGGCGGAGATAGTGTCCCGGAGGAGTCGCCTATTCCGCAGGCCGAGGTAGCATCCCGGAGGAGCCGTCTACCTGGCAGAAGGGGAATCTTCGTGCCGGAGCTCTTAGAGCTCCCTGGCAGAGATAGTGTCCAAGAGGAGTCGCCTATCCCCGCAGGTGAGTCATTGTGCCGGAGCACTCGGAGCGCGTCAAGGTAGCATCCCGGAGGATCCGTCTACTCGACTGGCCGAGGTAGCATCCCGGAGGAGCCGTCTACCTGGCGGAAGGGGAGTTGAAGAGCTCCCTGGCGGAGATAGTGTCCCGGAGGAGTCGCCTATCCCCGCGGGTGAGTCCTTGTGCCGGAGCACTCGGAGCGCGTCAAGGTAGCATCCCGGAGGAGCCGTCTACCCGACGGGCCGAGGTAGCATCCCGGAGGAGTCGTCTACCTGGCGGAAGGGGAGTTGAAGAGCTCCCTGGCGGAGATAGTGTCCCGGAGGAGTCGTTTATCCCCGCAGGATGTTTCACACTCTGAAGAGTGAGCATGTTCCACGACCAAGGCAAGGTGCGCATGGTGTGGTGAATGAGTGTGGTGCCCGGGGGGCATGTAACATGATTGTGGTGCATGGGCGCGATGAAGTGAGTATGGCGCCGAGGGCACAATAGTGTGACAGAGAGCCTGGGGGCACGGCAGTATCAGCGGCGCTACGCAAGGGCGCGGCGGAGTGTTGAAGTGGGGCGCTCGGACGCCGACGACGGGGGTCGCAGAGTTGTGTCCGGGCGACGGGGTCGCGGAGTTGTGTCCGGGCGACGGGGTCGCAGAGTTGTGTTCGGGCGACAGGGGTCGCGGAGTTGTGTCGGGGCGACGGGGTCGCGGAGTTGTGTCTGGCCGACGGCGTCGCGGAGTTGTGTCCGGGCGACGGGGGTCGCGGAGTTGTGTCCGGGCGACGGGGTCGCAGAGTTGTGTCCGGGCGACGGACGACGAGGGTCACGGACGATGTAAGGCCTCTTGAAGAGTAGTGAAGGTGCTAAGGATGGAGGCCAAAGGCCAACCCTTGGGGGAAGGCCAAGGCCAACCTCAAGGGGAGGCCGAGGCCGACCCCAAGAGGAGGCCGAGGCCAACCCCAAGAGGAGGCCGAGGCCGACCCCAAAAGGAGGCCGAGGCCGACCCCAAGGGGAAGGCCAAGGCCGAGGCCAACCCCAAAGAGAATGCCAAGGCCGAGGCCCACGCCAAGGCGGAGGCCAAGGCCAACCTCCTTGGGCAAGTCCCATCCGACGGGCGAAGCGCGACAGTCGAAGTGCGAAGGTCGAAGCGTGATGCGGCGTCGCACAAGGATAAGTTTCCTAGTGACGAAGTCACATCACGAAAGTGAGAAGTACACGTGACTTGAGCGAGCATGCTTTGACCGGTTGTGAGCGTTGAAAATGTATGTTGCTTGTGCGGACGTGTCATGCAAAATGGGACCACAGTGGGCCTTTGGGTGCGACCAGAATAGGTTGGGAACACATGCTTGCGTAATCTCTCTTTCATAGTTTTGCGTGCTTTGCCTACTTGTGTGTGTAATGTGTTTCTTTAATTAACATATCTCTAGCTTATTTCCCTATGTGCTTTTTAAATTTTTGTGTGTTTGCATGCTTCGATTTTGCGTGCTCATGTGTGTTGGCTTCTCGGTTGTTGTGTGCCTCTCAAATATAGTGTGCCTACAAGTTTTGATAATTTCCCCTATTATGGGGATACTATTTCTTGTTTTTTTTTTATGTTAAGGCTTTCTTTAGCCCGTTTTTGAGTCATTTTCTGGTGGTCGAATTTCCTTATTAATGCCACAATCTATCTTTCCTAATAGTCATCTTATCAAGTCTGTTGCTTTTCTCTTATGTCAACATTTTTTAGTCGATGTCATATTCAATTATATGAATTTGTCATTCAATTCAATGATATTGTACGGTGTAAGGCCAGTATCACATCCAGTCCCTCGCTGTCAAAAGAAACATTTTCTCTCTAGTCAGCTCTAGAAAGCAAATTGATTTATCATGCTCTGACACTTAATGACTAACTACTCGTTGTCGTTGTTTACTTTGACTTTGAGTAACCTCTCTACAGTTATCCTTCTTGTATATAAGAGACCAACCATTCCCCTGTGTTGTTGGCTCTGTCTCTTACGTACGAGTTTTCAGTGTATCTAGACGACCATCCAAATTGATTTGGAGGCTCTAACATCTTGACATACTTCTTTTTCTGTGTTCCTAGACGACCACTCAAATTGATTTGGTCACTTCGGTATCTACGAGTGCATGATTCTCTATCGACCACTCAAATCAATTTGGTGGCTCCAACAATAGACAAAGTTGCTTTTTGGCATATCTAGACAACCATTCAAACCGATTTTGTGGCTCCGGTATCTAGATATACTTATTTTATTATTCCTAGACGACCACTCAAATCAATTTAATTGGTGGCTCCGGCATCTAGGAATACACGCTTTACATGTCAACAATTTAGATCAATTTGCTGGCTCCAGCAATAGGTAAAGTTTCCTTTTCGGTGTGTCTAAACGCATTCAAATAGATTTGGTGGCTCCGGCATCTAGATATGCAATGTTACCTATTGACCATTCAAATCGATTTGGTGGCTCTGGCATCTAGATATGCGCCTTTACCTATCGACCATCCAAATCATTTAGTGGCTCCAAAAACAGGTAAAGTTTCATTTTCAGCGTGTCTAGATGGCCACTTAAATTGATTTGGTGGCTTCGGATCTAGAAATGCGCCTTTACCTGTCAATGATTTAAATCGATTTGGTGGCCATGGCACTAGGTAATGTTCCTTTTTCAGTGTATCGAGACGACTACTCAAATCTATTTGGTCGCTCCAGCAATAGGCAAAGTTCCCTTTTAGTATGTCTAGATGACCACTTAAATCAATTTGGTGGCTCCGGTATGTAGATATGCGCCCTCTGTCTGGCAACCAACAGCCTTCGAGCATTGTCGACTCCAACTCTGAATGAAGTTTAATCCCTATTTTCTCAATACTTCTAGATGACCAAGAGCTATCACGCATTGTCGGCTCTGGCTTCTAGATTGCACCCTTTGTCTGGCGACTAGCTGCTCTCATGGTTGTTTGCTTTAGCTCCACACAGAGTTCAATCTCAATTTCCTTTCACTATTACTCGATGACAAACCACTTCCAAGCATTGTTGGCTTTAGCTTCGAGCGACATATCTGAACTACGCTGGTCTGATTCCTTTTCCAAAGATACATATGAGTCCTTGCAAAGGTCCGACCTCATATAGGTGTGAGTCCTTAAGTGTGCCTTGAGTCTTGCCATCTATTTGTATTTGTATTTCGTCTAAAAAAATGTGTTTTTTTTTTTGATATTCGCTCACGAGCGAGCTCTTTCACCGGAGGGGCTCTATAAATACCCCATTTATGTAATCTTGTTATATTCTTTTTTGTTTTATTTATCATTAGACTTTTTTGTTAGTTAAGTTTACTTTTATTATGTGTTTAGGCATAATAATATATAATGAGCCTAGAAATCCCGACTTCCCGCATCAAGCATACACTAGAACTTTGACCAGGCATAACTCGCTCATATGATACTTGATTTAGGCAATTCAAATGCCGAGTTGAATCTATTTGTGGCCATCTTCAGGCCTTTTTTCTAATCAGGAAAATTATCTTTCTTGGTTTTCAACGTCAAGTCAATTCTTGGATCAAGCAATTGGGCAATCCAAGTTAAGGTACGATTCTCTATCCTTCTTTTGAATGCTTTTATGTCTAGCTCAGAAGAGTCTAGATTGTCTCCCCTCCCTCCGACAGTATCTCAGTTAAAAGTATACAAATATACAAAAGTTAAAATCAGAGTTTTCTATTTATCTCACTTAGAATTCTAGCCAACTAGAAGCGTGATCAAATAGAGTTTTAAGTCTATTTGACTCTAGTCAAGTCCAATAAAAAAATAAGTCCAAAAATCTAGGTCTCTTCTCGTAGGATCCACTCAAACTACAATAGTTTTGATCTCAACTTGTTCATTCAGGTACGTAGGTATTAGGTTTAAATTATATTGTGTCTTTTTATTACTCAGTCTGTCCCAATTTTAATGATTGTGTTTGACTCGCATGCTTGTTTAGGCTATTAGTCATATTTTATGAGTTTCTCATTCTAGCCCAAGACAGAGAAAGAGAGAGGGAGGGAAGAAAATAGGCCAGGAAAAAGAAAAATGGGTTGGTGGAGGATTATATATGGAGAGAGAAATAGAATAAAAAAAGTTGTGTAAGAAGGGTAATTAAAAACACCTACGATCTTTCTTAATTTGGAAAGTGGTCAATTTTTTTTAGACAGCCCAAAAAGAAAATATGATCAATTGATTAGGGACAGATGGAGTAAAATCACAATAATTGCATAAAAATACATTTGAGGCCAATTAACGTATAACGCGTGCCTAACACCTTCCTGCTGTATAACTTAGTCCCCGAATCTAACTCTCCTGATTTCATATATATCAGAAGCTTAAATTGGAAAATTAGGAGTCAAATTAGGGTTTTCTTGTTTTCCTTCGTTAATTACTAAATTAACCCTAAAAATAAGATGGTGACTCGAGTTAGACCTTCCCGGATCTAAATTTTCGTAGTGGTTCGCTACAACGAAGAAGGCGCGACACATAACGTAATCATAAATAAATGTAGATTCATGCATGAACAGATTGTCGATGATTGATAAGTCATCGGGGTCGACGAGTTCGAGAAGAACGGTTCATTCACACCTATAACTTCTTCAAAACAAAATTGCATGACCTGGATAGTGGCGAGCAGATCAGGCTGCTCAGCTGTTGCTGGGGGAGGAGCAGAGGGTCTTCCCGTGGCAGCTATCAAAGGGGCATACCCATCGGTTGGGTTTGTGATATGAAGGGTTTTTACTTGATGAGCCAATTTTAATGCATGAAGGCGGGGGGAGGGGGGGGGGGGGGTTGATTGGAAATCCTAATTATGCAACCTGGCGTGTTCCTCAATCACAAGCCAGTGGGGCAATTTTTGAGCTAGGAGGGGAGGACGACCCAAAAGCCATGTAACACTCTATGGAGAAAATCTAGAGGAACTGTAAAGAGCTCACAAACATATATGTAAACAGTACGAAATAGACAACTGTGACTTTTTGAATTGGGATTCAGCAAGGAATCTCTAATAAATAAGTCAAAATATGGTAGAGGAAAACTCAATAGATAACGACAACTTATCGACCGAGTCAAAAGCTTCCTTGCGGGAAGACGAAACTACCCATCCTGCTACGTTTTAATAACCTATTAGTTTTGATTCGGTGCATTACACAATGGAGTAATAACTCTTAAGGTACTGATCCAGAGATCTTGTACTTGTATTCCTAATAACAATAACGAAATTGACAGTGACAAAAAAATGATCAAAAATAATATTTTCACCTTTTTATCTGAGTTTTTCCTACCAATTTTTGTCGTTAAAAATGAACTTGAGTAATAATTATTAGCTCTTAGCAACAAATGAAGATAAAAAAAATAGTATATGAAATGATTGAAATAGTAGGTTCCAACTAATAACAGTACTAGTGATTATACTAATAATAATAATCTGTGTATTGAGGTTTATATTATTCAAGACCACCAAGAAAAGAGTGACGATATATAACAAATGATTGAAAATAAAATGGGTGAGTAAACTACATATATAAACTTGTAATGAAATAAAAGAAGAAGATTATGTGAGTTAGAGAGAAAAACAGATAGAGAATATTAGGTTTCTCCAAACAATAAAAAAGATTAAAGGGATATATTGAGAATTAGTTTTGGCAAATCTTAGGAATTAATAGAATGGCAAGATATAAAGAACGACTTTAACCGAGACATGTTGACATAGAAGATGGAAAAATGTAAAAACTATCTAGTTGGTTAAATTTTCAAATGGTAAAAAAGAATTCAAATTAAATTGAAAGACAGAGTGAGAGAGAAAAAAAGAATCCAAATCATTATTACAAAAGTAAGTAAATTTAAAATGCTTTCAAAAAGTTAAAACATAAAAGTTCATATAGCGAGCTAATAATGTGTCCACGGAAGCAATGACGTGATCACAGCTTCCTCTTAGCTTCGGCTTTCATGTATGTGTGTGTGTGTGTAGTTTTGGTGATTACCATATTAAAGAAAGATTCTTGATAGGCAAAGATTAACATCTGGTTGGAAAATATCTATTAGAATTTGGTTATATATATGACTTTAATTATTAATATTGATTAGATCACAGGCTAAAGAGCAGTCTCCAAATGACATGTGCCTCGTAAGGATTGATTATATGATATGTGTTATAAAATGTTACGAGAGTCTGTTATCAAAAAAAGAAGTCAGTAACACGTTTCTCTTTTTCTTTTTTTTTCTTTTTTTTGGGGTCAAAATTCCTTTGTATTTCTTTTTAGCTCAAACAATTTCCAGGTAGACTCACTTTACTTTACAGTTCATCCCTCACTAACCTACACTATTATATACAAAGCTTACTCCTTTCTCTAATTTCATGTTCTAAGTATCTTCTGTGCACTCATTCCTCATGCTTGGCATAATTGCTGATTCCTTTCTGTGGCTGGGAACTCTGCCCAGCTATATACTCTATACTTTAGCCATTGTTGGATCACATGAAGGCATTCCTGCACATTTGAGCTTTGATGTTCAAACACTCTGAGATTTATTTCCTTCCCTGCACGTTTCTCTTTTTCTTGCAAAGTTGTGACAAAATCATTCATTTAAAATACCATATTGAGGCCTATGTCACCTCACAACTTTGTGGAAGCCACTTCTTTTTTTATCTATGTGGTAAGAGCCACTAACGTAATAATAGTTAGCAGTCATTAATGCAACTAAAGAGAACACCCGTATATAACATGCGGCAATATACCAATGAGAGAGAGAGAGAGAGGGGTGTGCTCGTTTCTTAAGCTCACCAAGGTACCAACCAACCAACGCAATTGTCATTAAAATGCCTTTAGTGTCACAATGATGTTAGCAAATATGTTGTAGGGCATGTGATCTTTAGCTCCGTCAGTGTTGTTGTTGTATTCTATCCTTCATTGACAGTACAAGGGGTAGATTGTACGAACAAAAGTAGCTTTGTCGTGGTGGGAGTGCGAATATGCCCTAACCTTCCTAAATTAGGTTTCGGATGTACTTATGCTTCCTTGTATAACATCGTCTAAGTATTGAATAAAGTTGCATGCACCTTTGGTTTCTCCATATAGTCTTCCCAAATTAGCTCGGTCACCCCTTTACTCTCATTGGACCTTCCGCAACCTAAACAGCCTTATTAAACCATGATTATGACAACATTAGCAATTCATTATCCTTAACTAATTTCGAGTGTCACCCGGCCATCAATCAATAGAATAATCAACACCCATCGTCAGAGCCATTAACAACTTTGTGGGCTCCTGATCCTGGAGTGGATTAGTTGACATTAAACTACTGTAAAACAAAACGAATTGATCTAATCTAAGCAGATACTTTCTCGACCAACAACTTGGACATTAATTGTTTATCGTAAGGGTGAGCACGGTTCGGTTGGTTCTGTTTGGAGGCTGAATACCAAACCGAACCGACCAACCTCGGTTTGGAAAAAAAAAAACCGAACCGTGGTTGAACGGTTCAGTTTCTGCGGGTTGAACAGATTGAACGGTTCGGTATGGACGGTTTAATCGATTTAGGCCAAACTCAATTTTGAGCAAGTTTAGGCCCAAAAATTAATAACTTATACATACTAATAAGCTCCAAAAAAATTAAATTTTTTTTCATAATTAGTAACACTTAATGAGATGTAAGCGGCAAGTGAAAAATGTGTGTTACGTTAAGGAATTTAGGGTTTATCTCATTTTATATGAGTGGTTAGATAACTAGGTTAGTAAAAAATAACTAGGATTAGGTAAAAATATAGATATGTTGTATTATATACGGTTGGTTCGATTTATGCGGTTTCAAAAAAATTTAAACCGAACCGAATGTACGGTTTGGGGAAAAAAAAACCAAAACGATTGATTTTTAGATCGGTTTGGAGATAGACGGATTGGTTGGTTCGATTTTCACGGTTTAAATACTCACCCCTAGTTTATCGACTTAAATTCTGGCTCCCAATATATAGTATAAAAAATCAATATTTTCATTTTTGTTCATCTTATATTCTAGTCGCACTCTTATAGAGAAACTCGCGTCGCGTCCTGTTTAGCTATATATAGGGATAAGATTGGCATTTAGTGAAAGTTCTAGCACATCACAATTGGGAGATTACTCGTCTAAGGGATAGAATCTCATCCTCCTCTTAGCAAAGAACCTTATGCTGCGTTAATCTTTTTATTCTATTTTGTCATTCAATTAAAAAGTATGGGTTAATTACACCTGGGCACCTACATTCGCTTCAGGGTAGCGTGTTCCACGATAATGTTTATTTTGTCTAATGCGCAGCATGAGTTTTCATATATTTGTCACTTAGCACCACCTACAACATTACCAGAGTAGTGTCGTGGCACATTTTTTAAGGGGTAACTTTGAGATCCACAGGTTTGACAGAAAACTTCGGTATTAACTCCGTAAGCACCGTTTGACATGCTTTTAGTGGTTGGGTGACGTGACAAAAATTGGTGTGTTCATTTTGATTCGACGGCTATAACTAAGGTTACATCACCTCTGCTGTAACCCTAGTTACAGCAGAGGATCCGCCTCCATGCACTAGACATGGACAGCAAACCCAAACATCTGCATCCAGATCAAACCAAAATAAATTTTGAAATGGGAATTAAAATTTGATGAGAAATTGGAAATCAAAACCACAATTCCAAACATGTACAATCTCATTTGTTTGCCTTTTGGTTTGCCCAAAAAACCCCTAAAAATGTGCCACATCACTCACTTTGCTAATTTTATTTCGGATCGGAATATAGTCAGGGTCTGCTAGGCACTAAGCTTATAAAATTTTAGTGATGCCCATCCACTAAAATAAACTTTATAGCGACATACAGTATAGCAACTAAAGTTGAGTGTGTCGGGTAAAATTAGTTCTTTAGTATACATATGTTGCATAAAATATATATGTATATATATATATATATATATATATATGTATATATATCAGGCCTTCTTTGACTCTGTTCATCTCAACTAATTCAAGGCTCTTATCGGCTCTTTTTTCACTCTTTTAACCTTTTAATAAAGTAGGTAGTTTTCCAAACCATGATTACAGCCATCCTAATTGAGGCATTATCTTTGACTAAAGGAAGCATCACTACATTACCAAGAAGACACGAAGAAGATTTTTAAACCATGATTACAGCCATTAACTATTTCATCCAGTTATAGATGTTACAAGAAGTTCAGAGAAAATTTGCACATGTTAATCATTTCTCTTTTCTACGATATTGCATGCATTACCAAGAACAAATTGAGGTGTAAAGATAGCTAAAAGTCCTTAGTGGTATCAGCAATTCTGACCTATACGACGAGCGCACCTTCTAGCAATGGTATCATGCGTGTCCTTTATTTTTATTTTTATTTTTTTATTAAAGAGTAAAAATATATACCGAGATAAAGAGAGAGCCAGATGGGTAAGTAAAGACTTACGGATAACATCCATATTCGATAGGAATAACAATAAAGAAAAATCTATAACAAAAGCGACAAAAGACAATACAAACAATATTTTATTTTATTTTTTAAATGGATTAGCACTGCCAAAAATGCAACGAATTAAAAAGAAAACAGATAACCAAATCAACAGCCTAAATAACAAAACAGATAACTATTACAACGAAACTGATAAACTAGAAAAAAACTGGCCAATTAAGAGGCACCACCACTAGCCCAGCACTGGACACGTGTCTTGCAGGTCCTTTGTATCCAAAAACTTTGTCAAAGCAGGAAACTGTGACAGTGATATTATGTTTGTCATGCAGTTAAATATGTAAGTATAGTGATTAAACCATGTTGACTTGAACTTGATTACCCCTTATCCAATGACAGATGGCATTGGGAGAAAGTGAATTTCTAAGAAGGCATTTGACAAAAGTTTTTTACTTCAGTTTTTTGTTCAATATCAAACAACTAAAAAAAAAAAAATTTAAGTTTGGTAGATAACTTGTGCTTGAGTTTGAAATTTTTTTAGTTGTAGCTTTGGGTTTTTCAGATTTGATTTTTGTTTTGAAATACAACTTTCAAACTTCATCAAAAACAATTTATAGCCCACATTTTAAGTAAACTCATTCCCGTTTTATCATTTCCACTGCTATCGCCATTCCAAAAACACCACGAGACTGACGATAACAACCGTTGAAATCAAACTAACCTAATGATAGCCCACCCAATTGAATCCTATCGCCATAAACTTGCTCTCAACCCAATGATAACCCACACAACTGAATCCAAACTAACCTAATCCCACCCCACCAATCCTCCTTTGGCCGGCCACGCGTTTGGCAGCATGTACATCTCACCATAGCTGAACAACTAAGCCAAATCCAAACATCCAAATCATGATCAAACCAAAATAATTTTCGGAATGGGAATCAAATTTTTTTTTGAGAAGTTGGAAATCAAAACCCTAAATCCAAACCAGTACAATCTCATTTGTTTGCCTTTTGGTTTGCCGAAAAAACCCCTAAAAAGTCTGCCACATCACGTTGCGTTGAATCTATTTTGGAATATAGTCAGGGTGTGTTAGCTGCTAAGCTTATGAAATTATAGTGATACTCATCCACAAAAATGAACTTTAGAGCGGCATACACTGTGGCAAGTAAACTTGAAAGTGTCGGGTACAATTAGTTCTTAATAGGGAAAATTGCAAAAGCCACCCTCGTGGTTTGGGCCAGTTGCAAAAAGACCCCTAAAGTTACAAAAGTT
Organism: Escallonia rubra; assembly: GCA_033065855.1. NCBI lineage: Eukaryota > Viridiplantae > Streptophyta > Magnoliopsida > Escalloniales > Escalloniaceae > Escallonia > Escallonia rubra. The sequence continues at coordinate 268,719 of JAVXUO010002817.1, read as the reverse complement.
GCAAATGACCGCCTGAAGTAGCAAAAGTGTTGCTATAGATGATTTCTGTAACAGAATAGTTGAACTGCCTAAATTGCCCCTCTATATAACCCCTAATTTTAGATCTAGGGTTTTTTAATTTTAATTTTTTTTAATGATGCTCATCGCCGGATCTACCCGTTCCCGGTCTTGGTCGCCGGCCGTTCTATGGTCATTCTGCCTGCACCTCGCCTTCGCCGGTGATCGGCGCTCCCTTTCTTTCCCCCTCCGTTGGCCCGCCATTAACCCTATCCAACTGCTCCACCGACTGACCGCCTTAAACCCTAGCCAATTGCACCGCCACCAACCTGATTCAACAACCAAAACTCTAGCCTACCTGAAACCAGGATCATTCGGGGGCAAAAAACCCTATAACTGCAATTACGGGAGGCTCACCACTAGCCCTGTCCACCCACCATGACCAGTGTCGCCGCCCGCTAGCCCCGCCATCAACCCCATACTTGCTCTGGCACCACCATCTCGATCCATCATCTTCTTCCGGTTGCTTCACCTGTTTGCTTGTGCCGATGAAGGGCCTCAATCGCGGGGGGAGAAATGGATCGATGTGGCGATGCAGATCGAGTTCACGGTAGGGATGCAGATCAAGTTCACGGAGTGGTTCGCAGTGGGGGAAATGGATCGAGGGGCAATGCAGATTCGCGGTGGGGATGCAGATCGATTTTGCTGTGGGGTTCGTGGTGGGGGGAAATGGACCAAGAGGCAGCGAGGAAGGGTTCATGGCGATGGCGATGGCGATGGCGGTGCAGTGGGTGGCGGCAGAAATGGCGATGGCGGTGCAGTGGTTCGCAGTGGGGGCTTGGTGAAGGTCAGAGAAATTGGGATTTGGTCTAGTGCACCACTTTTTGGCCAATAGGAGTAAAAAAAGAAAACAAGGGTATTTTTGTCTTTTTAAGGTATCAAAATTTATCAAAACGCATTTTTCAAGAGCGTGACGAACACGCTCTGCTAATTTAGACGATTTGTCTAACAGTTGCAACACTTTTGCTACTTCAGGCGGTCATTTGCAACTTTTGTAACCTCAGGGGTCTTTTTGCAACTGGCCCAAACCACGAGGGTGGTTTTTGCAATTTTCCCTTCTTTTTATATACATGTGTTGCTAAAATAAAAAAACTAGGCCATCTCTGACTCTACTCATCTCAACTAATTCATGCTCCTATCGCTCTCTTTTGACTCTTCCAACTTTTTCATAAACTAGGTAGATCTTTAAACCATAATTACAGCCATCCTAGCTGAGGCATTATTTTTTACTAAAGGAAGCATCACTGCATTACCAATAAGACACCAAGAAAATTTTTAAACCATGATTAGAGCCATCAACTATGTCATCCAGTTTTAGATGTTAACAACAAGTTCAGAGAAAAATTGCACAGATTAATCATTTCTCTTTTCTATGGGTTGCATGCATTACCAAGAAGAAATTGAGAAGTAATGGTGGCTAAAACATCCCTACTTGTATCAGCAATTCTGGCCTGTAGCGACCAACGCACCTTTTAGCGATGGTATCCTGCATGTCCTTTGTATCCACAAACTTTGTCAAAGCAGGAAACTGTTGATGAATTCGGAATCATAGTTTGCTTTTGAAGCTCATGGCAAACACGTTCATGGGTCTTTAAGTGTGATAGTGATATTATGTTGGTCATGCAATAAAATATGTAAGTATAGTGACTAAACCATCTTGACTTGCACAGTTGCACCATGCTAGTTAAGCTTTTCATTTGAACTTGATTACCTTATCCAATGACATTGGGAGAAAGTGAATTTCTAAGAAGTCGTTTGAAATATATATATATATATATATACACCCAGGTTTTTGCTCAATTTTAAAAACCAAAGGAAAAAAATTAAAGTTTGGTAGGTAACTAGGCCCTGTTTGACATGATTTTTTTTCGAGTTTTTTTTTTCATTTTTGGAAATTGGGAAAAAAAATTGCGTTTGATAACCATTTTTCTTCAGTTTAAAAAACCCAGTTTTTAAATCAAGGCTGTTTTTAAAAACTCAAAAAATTAGTTTCAGTTTTGGTTTTTTTTTTTTTAGACCACCACCACCCTCCCACCGTCGGCGACTACCGACACGCCCCACCACCGCCACCGCAAACCACCACAAAAAAAAAAGTCAAAATAAAAACTAGGTATTTAAACACCCAAAAAAAACTCAAAATAAAAACTGGGTTATCAAATACCCACTTGTTTTTGTAAAATAAAAAATTTAACTGCTCTTTATTTTTATTTTTTTGGAAACTGAAAAAAAAATTTGTCGTCAAACAGAGCCCCCGGGGGCTTGAGTTTGAAAATTATAATCTGGAGTCTTAAGGGTCTGTTTGAAATCACTTACAGTTTTCGTTTTCTGTTTCCAAAAAAACAAATACCAAAACCAGTTTAGTTTTTATTTTTTACAAAAACAAATAGGTGTTTGATTATCCAGTTTTTATTTTGAGTTTTTTCTTTGGTGGTGGTTGCGGTGGGGCGTGGTGGTTGCGACGGGGCGTGGTGGGGCGTGGCAGTGGCAGTGGCAGTGGTGGTGGCCGGTGGCTGTGGCAGGAGGGGTGGGGGTGGTGGTGGTTTTAAAATAAAAACCAGTTAAACCCAAAATTCAGAAACGGGAGTTTTCAAAAACAGCCATATTTTAAAACTGATTTTCAAAACTGAAGGGAAAAAATGAAAATTGTGTGTCAAACGCGTTTTTTTTCTCTAATTTACAAAACTGGAGAAAAAAAACTAAAAATCAAATGGTTCAAACAAGACCTTATGTTTTCATTTTTGGTTTCTATTTTGAGATACAGGTTTTAACAAAACTCACTCTCATTTCACAATAAATATATGCCAACACCATTAATTTCCCTTGCTCGCGACAGTCGCCGCCATGAATGGAATTTACGGTAGGGGCCATGTCGTCAGCGGTTGTCAATGAAGATCCATTGATGGATCGTTCAAGGTAGTAGCAGCGAGAAGGGGAACAAAATGTGGTAATGATATGGGATTGACAGTGGTGGTGGTTAGGAGGTGTTCAGTTGAAGAAGAAAGAAATATGAAAGAGTTTAAGGCAAAAAAAAAAATAGAAAAGAACATAATAAAAGAGAAACTCAAAAAAAAAAAAAAATGCGTGCTTGCTTTTGCGAACAATGAAATCAAAACATAACTTATTTCTCATTTTTTTGAAAAGGGCAAACCACAACCATCGTTCAAGGTAGTAGCGGCGAGAAGGGGAACAAAATGTGGTAATGATATGGGATTGACAGTGGTGGTGGTCAGGAGGAGTTCAGTTGAAGAAGAAAGAAATATGAAAGAGTTTAAGGCAAAAAAAAAATAGAAAAGAACATAATAAAAGAGAGACTCAAAAAAAAAAAATTGCGTGCTTGCTCTTGCGAACAATGAAATCAAAACATAATTTATTTCTCATTTTTTTTAAAAGGGCAAACCAAAAAACCACAACGATTCAAACATGCCCGTAATCTCGAATCATTTGTTGAGAACATCTAAGACCATTAATTTGGGGGGGGGGGGGGGGGGGGTGTTGTTGGGATGGTGTGATAAATAAAGGGTCTAAAGGAGGTAAGAGGTTAATTTATGATATAATCAACGGTTATAGATGAACGGGATATTTAGTCCCGAACAACCTTGCAATCTCAGTTAGCATTCCCTACTTTGGTAAAATGCATTTCACCTTGTCTAAAAAAACAAACGGAGATCGGAGGATTTAAGATATAATTAAGGTAGGGCAACCCAGAGCCAGTACCAGCAAAGTGAGCTTTATATGAGATAAATTAAGGGATAATTGTGTAAAATACCCATGTGGTTTGGGGTCGTTGCAAAAAAACTCATGTTGTTACAAAAATTGCAAAAGCCTCCCTCTAGTGCTTATTTTGTTGCAACCGTTAGAAAATTCATCAAAATTAACGGAGCGTGCTATTCACGCTCTTAAAATTGCGTTTAGTAAAAAGTTTATACATTTAAAAGACTAAAATGCCTTCCTTTTTTTTCTCTCTCGCAAACAAATCTCAATTCCACCAAAACCTAACCCTAGCCGCCACCTGCGCCACCCACGACCGGCGCCGCTGCCACCACTCCCGTCTTGTGCGCCTAGCGGCAGCCAGCCCCGTCACCGTCACCGCCAGCGTAAACCCCTTCACAATCCCACCTCCACCACCGCGACTGCCACTTGCGCCACACATAACAGCCACAATCCCATCGCCGCCAACTGCTGCACAAAATCCCATCACCGCCAACAGCCCACTCGATCCCGCCGCCACCATCACCGCCAAATGCCGCAGCTGTCATCACCGCCTAGTCTCGCTACAGCCATCAAACCCAAACCAATCGCACAACAATAGGAACCCTAATCGAACCCCCAAACTTAGATCGAACCCTAATTGAACCCCCAAACTTAAATCGAACCTTAATCTCGATGCGGCTACCAACAATTCGAACCCTAATCGCACAAGCTAAAATCTAGGGTTTCAAATCGCAATTTGCGATTGAAACCCTAGATCTGAGATTGTGCAATTCGGGTAAAATATCAACATCTTGTGCCGCCGCTAGTCCCATTGATTCCAACTTGTGCTGCCGCGAGCCCGCCATCAATCCAAGGCAGCTGGCCTTCGTGCACTTTTTTATGTCCAGACCTAAGAGATCTCATGAAGAAGATGAAGGAATCTCGTGGCCATTCAGGAGAAGAGGAGTGAAAAGAGCTGTCATTCTCATTTATATAAAGGGGCAATTAGACATTTTTACCATTCTGTTACGAAAATTTTACGGTGCAACACTTTTACAATTTTATGTGCCTTTATGCAATTTTTGTAACAACATGAGTCTTTTTGCAACGACCCCAAATCACAGGGGTATTTTATGCAATTATCCCATAAATTAATTCACATTCTCTAAACTCAATGCAATTTCAAAGGATTTAGCACCATGCACTTTCAAAGGATTTGAAATCTCCTAGGGTAATAGAAAATTTCCTCTACGATGACTGGGTTGATATTTATAAAATTTCTTACAAAAGTTACAAAACAAATAATAATCTCTTTTTCAATGAAGTAGGTGCACATACTATATGTCATCGAGGAAACAAAACCATTTTTAAAGAAGTTCGTAACTCGTTTCTCCTTTTCTTACAAGTTGTGACAAAACTATTTTTATGAAATACTAAATTGAGGCCTATGTCACCTCACAACTTTATGGAAGCCACTTTTATCCTTCTAATTATGTGGTGGTCTATGTCACCTAACAACTTTATGGGAGTCACCTTGTTGTTTTATGTGGTATCTCTTTTTATTGCAAAGTTGTGACAAAATTATTTATGTGAAATACCAAATTGAGGCCTTTGTCACCTAACAACTTATGGAATCAACTTTGTTGTTTTAATTATGTGGTAAAAGCAACTAACGTTACGGTCTCTTTCTGCACCCGATAGAGAGAGAGAGAGTCGTGCTAGTCTCTTAAGCCACCAAGCTACTAACCAACCAAGGCCACAAAAAAAATCGATCGCAGTGCTTCACGTTTTCATCCTTGCTATCAGAGTCCTCTGTTATACAACATCTTTTATTTAACAGTTGTACAAACAAAAACTTCTCGTTTGAAGTGTTTCATCGTAATTGTTAGAATATATATAACCTGGCATTCTTTTATCAATTAAAATGCATTTAGTCTGAATATGATGTTAGCAAATGCGTACAATTGTAGGGCATGTGATCTTTATCTCCCTCATCGCTATTATTATATTTTATCCTTCACTGATAGGACAAAGGGTTGACTGTACAAACAAAAGTAGTTTTGTCATGGTGGCAATGCAAATAATAGGCCATAACCATCCTAATTTTGGTTTTGGACGTACTTGTGCTTCCTTTTATAACATCGTCTAAGCATTGAATCAAGTTTCATGCACCTTTGGCTTATCTGCATGTAGTCTTTCCATGTTAGCTCAGTCACCTCTTCACTCTCATTGGACCTTCCGTAACCTAAACGGTCTTGTTAAACCATGATTACGACAACATTAGCAATTCATTATCCTTAACTAATTTCAAGTGTCACCCATCGATCAATAGAATAGTAACACCCATCGTCAGAGCCATTGACATTTTTCTGGCCTCCTGATTCTTGATGATTGCACAATAACTATGGCATGCCAACTCCAGAACGTTGCAGTGGATTAGTTGGCATTAAACTAGAACATTGTTTCTTGTTCTTATCCTATTATTATTAGAGGAAAAGGAAAACAAAAGGAAAAAGAAAATTTATTATCGCTGTGCCTTATTGGGTATTTCATTTTTGTTTGTTTGTATGTTTTCCTTTTCTTTTTTTTAGTTGGCTACGAGTATACTGTGCTGGCTACATAATGGGGTCGTGTATGTCAATGACGTAGTCTTTTATTGACTTCATGTACTTGACTGCCCTGCAGTCTTTACCAGATGTATATATATATATATATTTATTATTCTCAAAAAATGAAAAATGAAAAAGAGGCATTGATTTGATCTAAGTGGATATTTTGTCTCTCATGCAACAAGTTGGACATAATTGTTTATCCACTTAATGATGGCTCCCAAGATTAAAACAAGAAATTTGCAATATTTCCTTTTATTTGTTCATTTTGTAGTTCATTTGTACTCTGACAGAGAAACTCGCATAACATCCTTTTCAGCTATAGGAGTAAGATTGGCATTGAGCGAAAGTTCAGATAGCACATCTTACTTGGGAGACTACTTGTTCAAGGTATAGTATTTCAAACTCGTCTCATATAAGGATGTTGTGATGTGTTAATCTTTTTATCCTATTTTTCCATTCAGCTAAAAAAATATGGAGTTAATTACACCTGCCCATCCACATTTATTCGGGGTAGCGTGTGCCAGAATAATGTTTATTTTATCTAATCAGCAGCATGAAATTTCATATGTTTGGCACCTAGCACCATCGACAACATCGCCGGAGTAGTGCCGTGGCACATTTTTTAAGGGGACTTTTTGGTAGATCAAAGGCAAATAAAAGTTCAGCGGAGTTTACTCTTTCTTCTACCTCTTTCAACACTACCTCCCACCTCAATTGCCATCGAGACCCCAAGCACGACGTGCTATTGCCTCCATCCCCATTCCCCTCTTTCCACCGGCTCTCCAACCCGACGATAACACACACAAATGAACTTAAAACTTACTCAATCCCACCCCACCATCCTCCGTTCGCCACACGTTCTAGTATTATGCCACCATCTACATCTCAGCGCACCTGGACAACCAATCCGAACCCAAACATCCAAATCCTAATCAAAGTAAAATAAATTTCGAAATGGAAATCAAAATTTGGTGAGAAAGTGGAAATCAAAACCCAAAATCTAACATGTATAATTCATTTGTTAGCCTTTGGTTTTGCCTGAAAAACACCTCAAAATGTGTCACATCACCGCTTTGCAAATTTATTTTGATATATAGTCAAAGTGTGCTAGGTGCCAAGCTTATAAAACTTTAGTGGTGCTAATTGAGTAAAATAAGCTATATAGCCGTACACACTACAGCACGAAAATTTGGAGTGTCAAGTGCAATTGACCCTTTAGTACACATATATTGCTAAAATAAATAATTAGGTTATCTCTGATTTTGTTCCTAGCTCTCAGTAGGAGTGAGCATTTAAACTGTTGAAACCGATTCAACCGTGAAAACCGAACCAACAAATCCGTCTATTTTCAAACCGATCTAAAAATCAATCGGTTTGGTTTTTTTTTTTCAAACCGTACATTCGGTTCGGTTCGAAATTTTTTGAAACCGAACTAACCGTATATAATATAACATATCTATATTTTTACCTAATCCTAGTTATCTAACCACTCATATAAAATGGGATAAACCCTCTATCCCTTGACGTAACACACATTTTTCACTCGCCGCCTACATCTCACTAAGTGTTATTAATTATGATAAAAAATTTAGTTTTTTTGGAGCTTATTAGCATGTATAAGTTATTAATTTTTTGGCTTAAACTTGCTCAAAATTGAGTTTGACCCAAACCGATTAAACCGTTCAACCACGATTCGATTTTTTTTTCTCCAAACTGAGGTTGGTCGGTTTGGTTTGGTATTCAGCCTCCAAACCGAACCAACCGAACTGTGCTCACCCCTACCTCTCAGCTCTTATCGCTTTCTTTCGACTTTTGTAACTTTTGTCATAAACTAGGTAGATCTTTAAATGATGATTACAGCCATCCTTATCGAGGCATTATCTTTGACTAAAAGACGGATCACGCGTAACCAAGAAGACACGAAGAAGATTTTTAAACCGTGCAACTATGTCATCCAGTTTTATATGCTAACAAGAAGTTCAAAGAAAAATTGCACAGGTTAATCATTTCTCTTGTCTATGGACTGCATGCATTACTGAGAAGAAATTGAGGGGTAATGGTAGCTAAAGAGTCTCTACTGGTAATCAGCAATTCTGACCTATAGCAACAAATGTACCTTTTAGCGACGGTATTGTGCATATCCTTTGTATCCACAAACTTTGTCACAGCAGGTAACTATTAATGAATTCGGAGTCACAGTCATCCTAACCACGCTCGTGGGTATATAAGTGGGAAAGTGATATTATGTTGATCATGCAATTAAATATGTAAGTGTAGTGACTAAACCATGTTGACTTGCAAAGTTGCACCATGCATGTTAGGATAAGCTTCTTATTTGAGATTGATTACCTTATCCGATGACATTGGGAGAAAGCGAATTTCTAAGAAAGCGTTTGACAGTTTTTTGTTCAATTTTAAAAACCAAAGGAAAACAAAAATTACGTTTGGTTGGTAACTTGGTCTTTGGTTTGAAAATTCTAATTTTGAGTTTTTGTTTTTGTTTTAAGATACAGCTTTCAAACTTCATCAAAAACAATTTATAAGCCACATCTTAACAAGACTGATTCTCGTCCCCCCCCCCCCCCCCCCCGGCCACCAAATACACCAAAAAATCATGACCACCACCAAATAATCCGCCATCACCACCATATCCTCCATTGCTATCATTCATCACCACCACAACCGACGACTACTTCCACCACCGCCACCACCAACAACTCACTTCCACCGCCATGTTGACAACAAATATGTTCTAAACCCGCCATCGTTGCCACCCCACCACCATCACCACCCATAAATTTGAGCCAACACCATCAATTTCCCCTACTCTTTGCCGCCGCCACCATCAAATCGATGGGAATTCACGACAGGGCCATGTCGTCGACGGTTGCCGACAAAAGATCCATTGACGGATCGTTCGCGGGATTTGACAATGAGAAGGGGAACTAAGGGTTCGTTTGACAAAAAAAAAATTTGGTTTTCAGTTTTTAAAGAGCAGTTTTTTAAAGAGCAGCTTAATTTTTTTTTATATAAAAACAAGTCGTTGTTTGATAACCCCTTTTTTTTTTGAGGTTTTTTTTTTGGTGTTTGGTAACTCTTTTTTTTTTGTCTTTTTTTTTTGGGTGGTTTGCGGTGGCGGTGGTGGGGCGTAGCGGTGGTGGCCAGTGGTGGTGGTGGTGGCTGCCGGCGGCCGGAGGTGGCAGCCGGCAGTCTCCGGCGGTGGTCGCCGGCGGCCGGAGGTGGCTGCCGGTGGTCGCCGGCGGCCGGAGGTGGCTGCCGGTGGTCGCCGGCGGCCGGAGGTGGCAGTCGGCAGTCTCCGGCGGTGGTCGCCGGCGGCCGGAGGTGGTCGCCGGCAGTCTCCGGCGGTGGTCGCCTGAGGTGGCTGCCGGCGGTGGGAGGGTGGTGGTGGTGGTCTAAGAAAAAAAAACCAAAAGTGAAAAAAAAACCAGTTTCTGGAGTTTTTTTTTTACTCTTCAATTTAAAAACTGGTTTTAAAACTGAAAAAAAAAATAGTTACCAAACGCTCCTTTTTTTCAGTTTTTAAAAACTGAAAAAAAAAAAGAGGAAAATTTTTTTGTCAAACCTAGCCTAAATGTGGTCATGATGTGAGTTTGATGGTGGTGGTGGTAATCAGGAGGTGTACTGCTGAAGAAGGAAGAAATAAGAAAGAGTTGAAGGAAAAAAATGAGAAAAGAAAATTAATAAAAGAGAAACTCAAAAAAAAAAAAAAAAGAATTGATAACGAGAAACATGCATGCTTTTGTGAACAATGAAAATCAGAAGGGGATTTGTTTTTCATTTTTTTAAAACGTAAACTAAAAACCACAAGGATTTGAAATACGCCTCAGGTCTATGTAGATATTGCATTATCTCAAATCATTTCTTCAGACCATCCAAGACCGTTTGATTGGGGGGTGGGGGGTATGATAAGTAAAGGGCCTAAAGGAGGTAAGAGGTTATTTTTATAATATACTCAACTGGATGGTTGGAAACTTTGATCCAAACAATCCAATATTTTCTAAGCCTTGCGAATCTCAATTAGCATTCCATACTTTGGTCAAATGCATTTCACCTTGTCTAAAAAAACAAACGGAGTTCAAAAGATTTAAGATACAATTTTGGTAGGGCAACCCAGAGCCTGTAACGGCGAAGTGAGCTTTAGATGAGATCATTTTTTTTTTAGAATAATAAAAATATATAAATCTATAAAGAACTGCAGAGCAATCAACGTACACGTCATCAATAAAGATAAAGATAGTGACACGAACATACACGGATGTCAAACCCATCCGGTAGGTAACACAATTAACTAACAGAAAAGAAACAAAAGCGCCACACGGATGACATCCTCATCCAGTAGGTATCACAATAAACACATCCGATAGGAAACACTCTAAAAGAAATAGCCGATAATGAAAAGCGATAAAATAAATAACATAGTGCAGAGATAAACAGCGAAAAAAAAAAACTAAACATGTACTAAAATAAAGAATAATGTACTAAAATAAAGAACAAAGCATGCTTGTTTTTGTTTTGTTTAGCCTTTTGTAATCTTGGTGAAAGTCTTATGTGTGTCATGACATTTGTCCTTGTAATCACCTTGAGTGAAAACTCATTTTATTATATATGTTATTCTGCCTTTTATCAACAACAAAAAAAAAAGAACAAAGCGGGTTTTTTTTATTTGGATAAGCAGAACCATCCACAGAGACACGTGCCTCTGCCACCACGCAGTCACGTGTCCAACACCAGATAACACCTAAGAGACACGTCACTAGGGCACGTCACCCCACGCACCACCACGCAGAGCTGGGCCATCGCAAGGAAGATCAGAGACTGCGTTGCCACCGCCGCCGGACCACCACCTCGTCACCCACTTATTGCCGAGACTGCCACACCTCCCTAAGAACCCACAGACCTTCACCTCATCCACCACCACAAACCCAAGATCCAACTGCCGGCCCACCGTGCCAATCCACTTCAGTGCCATCACCACCACAAACCCCCATCGAGATCGCAGCGACCAAACAATAATCACCATCGGCAAACAAGCCCACCAACTAGGGATGGCAATTCAACCTGCACCCGGCGGATATCCGCCTCGCCCCGCTCCTATAGAAGCGGATTTTTTTAACTATAACCGGGTCATGGGGCGGATTTGGTATTTATTTTTAAAATCCGCAGCGGATACGGGGGCGGGTATGGTTTTCAGTGTCACCGCCCCGCCCCGCTCCCCTTTATACCTTAATCAAGGTTTAATCTCAACCGTCCATACTCCATATATATTAACTGTTGAAAAAACCCTAGCCTCATTTCCCCCCATTCCATTTCCCTTCTTCTCCTACAGCCGCCGCACTCTCAAGCAGGTACGAACTTCGATCGCCTTCTGCGGTCGACCGATGACCCCAAGCACGTCACGAACTTGCTTCGTCTTCTGTCGCCTTTTGCTGTTGCCATTCATCTGCTATTCGTCGTTCGGTTCATCGGCCTTCCGCCGTTTCCTTCCCACGCACCTCCTAACCATGTCCTTGATGAAAATCTAAAAGCAAATCCGTCTAGGGACCGGACAACCACTGTCCACGATCGCCGATTGTCGATCTTGGTCCATCCACCGGATGAGTTCTCTAAATTTGTACTTTTAATCTTAAAAATGGAAGTGTGGGTCGGGGGGGCAGTTTACCAATAAGGCCATCGGATTGGGGATGGTATCATCATCTCCCAACCCGATGGCGGGGCAGGGCGGGGCGAGGTTACATATTTGGCATGGCGGGGCGGGTGCGGATCTTGTGAAACCCGCATCTGACCCGCCCCATTGCCATCCCTACGACCAACATTTCTATGAAGGGGGGAGGGGGTATACAACCCAAGAAGGAAAATCCCACAAAATCCCATCTCCGGCCACCACGCCCAACACCTCCGAGCAATCCAACAACGACCAACCCCAAATCCGGCAGCTTTCAACCCCACCAACCTTGACATCCTAACCTAATCCCTTACCCAATCGCGACCAGTCTCAGAAGCCACCACATGTCGGAGGAAGCCGACGGTGGCGGCGGAGACGCAAAGACGATTTGGGGGAGGGGGGAGAGAGAGAGAGAGAGAGCCCTCTCCTTCTGCTTTCTCTAAACTAATTCACATGCTCTAAACTTAATGAAATTTGAAAGTATTTAGCACCATGCACTTTCAAAGGATTTGAAACCTCTTAGGGTAATAGAAAATTTCCTCAACGATGACTGGCAAGAATGTTGTTAACCCTTACATATAGATGTTCCTTCCATCCATAGTCAGATTCACAACTAAAGCTCTAGAAGATCCCGTATCCACTTTCAGTCATGCAGATATGTCAGCTCATCGATATTAACCTCGAATTATAGTGTTTAGAACTTCTCAAAATTGGGCCGTAGACCTAGGAACCCTAGGTTCAACTCTTGCCCAGTATCTTCCAATGGTCGATCATCAGCAGCTGTCTCATGAATATGGAGGGTGTTACTACATATCATGGGCACACTTGACTACAAAAGGTTAATCGATGCATTGAGTTGCAGACACTGCAGACAAGTAGCGGATCATTAACAAAGGTGCGAAAAGGCTTGCGAAATAGAACCAAGGGTCATAATTCAAGAAAGGCTTCAGCAAAACTTTTCCATTAAGCCTTAACAGAAAAAATCTTAGTTAGGAATCAAAAATACAGCAAGGAACAGTTCACTTCGTAACTTTAAATTGATGGGTATGGAGCATGTTTGAGATAGCAGCAATCGTCATCAGCTGTTACTTCTACATGGTTTGTAACTGAACAGTAAAACAAATGATCATGTTGAATGCATTATGTGTTCCACTCTGCTTAAGAGCGTCCTAATAGGTTCGGGCATTGGTGACTTATATACCCAGAGGATGAAGACACCAAATTGGGTAGCTTCAGGCTGCATTCCCCGCTATAAACTATATTGTTTAGTTAGTGATTGAATTCCTCTCGACTTTTTACATTTTTATAGGCCACAGGGACTGGCACTCAATCGGAGAACACTTATTTAGAATGTGATAGGTAGACCTTCCACCAAGAAAATTAACCGCTCTCGGGCCTGGATCTCTCAATGTGACGCCTTGCCCGAAAGCGCTTGGCAAACTCAGCAGAACCATTATCAGAGATCAGAGATTTTACTTTGGAAATTGAAAGCCCTGGCTATATCCGTTTCAACCTATATCTAAGGGACACTGCACTTTTCACATCAACTAATCAACCATTCTCTTTAAGAAAGCCTATTTTTACTTATCCTTTTCTTCTTTCACTATTAGTAACTGCAAGCACTACGATACAGATTCAGGAACTGTATATCCCCTTTCTTTTCCATTATTCTAGGCTTGTGAATTTGCTAATATTGTAATGCCATAAAGGCAACTTACTCTATTCGTATTATGTTTCCCAGATGGTCAACCGTTTCACCAGGTAAGATTCAGAATACCAACATAAATCCAGTCTAGTCCAATTGCTTTTAAGAGACTCCAGGAGCAATACGCAAAGGTGCAAGAAAGAGCAAGACACCTGAAAAAAGGGCAAAACTGGTGACTATATTAGAGGTTTTCTCCTTCTTATCTTGTTCTTTTCTTGAGCAACCATCCCCTTGATCGTGGCCAGATATAAAAGCATTTCTTGTCCTCAGTAAACTGAAACTCAAAAGGCCTCTGAACCAAGCCACATAACTCAAAAACAGGAAAGCGCATTATTCCTACTTGACCGGGCAGAGCTCCACCAACCAAAAGTAACCAATTCAAAACGTGGATAAAAAATGATAAGGGCCACTGCATCAACAGAGTCTAGATAACACTTGACTTGGGCAAAGCACATTTTAACATGTCAATAGGATATGAATTGAAGTCTACGCAGAAACTGAAAAGAAGTCCTATGGAGATTAATACAACCCCTCCAAACCAACAACCAGAGTCCAACTTGATTAAGATTAGAACTCAGCTAACATATAGAACAATGAACTCAATGTTAAACCCTGAGACAAAATTACGATGGAATAGTTGTATCTCTCCAACCAATGATATACTAGTCATCTAACAATAAGCACATGTCATCAATCTCATAACTATATACAGTTCCAAAGACTATATACCTAGGTCACACAATGCATCAACCAGTGAATTACTTGGTCATTCATTCTAATACCCCTAACGTTGTCTTGAATACACGTTACAATCCTTGGAGATTAAAATCGTTCCTTTGCCATTAAACCCTTTATCCATGGGTGAGCCAAAATAGGCCACTGGTCGCAAACGAAAACGGGTTGGACACACTGACCCCCAACTTCTAACATCAATGCAAACCAAACCAGAAGTAGGGCCTGCACCAGGAGACCAACAGATCAACATGGCTTCTTTTGACCGAGTAACATATTCACTTCCTGGCAAGGAAGTACCGACACCTCATACGGGTCGAGGTACCGTGTTCGACACCCACCAACACACTGACACTTCACCGACATTGCCAGAAACGTGTTGGACACCTCTTAGAGGTGTCAAATCTTTTTTTTCAAGTTTTAAATTATTGGACACCATGTTGGACATTTCTTGAAGAAGTGTCAAACACGTATTGACCAAATTATGATATTTCAAACTTATTTTGGAGCTCATTTTGTAATATTTGGAAAATCTGGGGCCTTTTAGAAACTAAGTTTTAAGCTAAACCATAAAGTTAGGTCAACAAACTTCTCTTTTTTCTATGCTGCTATTGCTAGGTGCTGCTGGGTATGCCTAACCAAGAGGGGTCGAAGAAGAAGGATACAGATAAACATGTTGGGTTTGAAGATGTTGGGATGCTTCGATTTGTGGTTCTATCACTTGATGAGCCAGAGATGGAGGCTGAAGTGCGCAGGGAGGAGAGAGGGCAATGAAGAAGATGGTACAATTGATGTAGATTGAGCCCTTGATCAAAGGATACAAATACAACTTATTTGAGTTATTTCCCTGTTTGCATCACTTTGTAAGATTGACAATACTCTGTTGGATTTAAGGAGGCTTTTATTTGAATTAATTTTTTTGTGGTTATTAATTAGTTTTACTATTTTCGATGTCGGATATACATGGAATGATGGAAATTCAGCAAACATGTTACAATAAATATATATTAAGAAAACTCAGCAGTGACATGTGGGGTCCAAAATCTAGTATTTGGAAATTGCGGTCTCCGGTGTCCCGGTAGGTGTCGATGTCGATGTCGGATGGGGTGTTCATATCCATGCTACCTGGCTTTGTCCATCTACCTTTAAAATTTAGTGTTTACATTGTGCTTGGTCAAGAATCACTTCCCCAGTGGTTGCCTCTAGGAATTGATAAGTCCATTCCAAAGTGAACCAGTTCACTCCAAACTGCAGTATTCATGCGAGACGTGAAACAGTTGCTTGGTTTAGTTTTGCAGTGGGAACATCGATACCGTTGCATCTAGCATCTGAACAAACAATTCTAAGTTTTATGGCAGACTTCCTGAGGTTAGTAGGTGCAACATACTCGGTAAGCCAGTGGAAAAATGCCATTAAACAAACCTATGTCCCGAAACATGATACTAAAATAAAATTTTAATTTGATAGCGACACAAAATCAACTTTGCATTCTCTCAAAAATAGAAGATATACAGACCTTAGTTGACGAAGCGAGGGCGAAGGCGGGAGCGGGAAAGGGGAAGGGAGAGCATAAGCACCTGGAAGAATCTAAGGTTCGGAGCAACATGGCATAAGTAATTGGGTAAAGAGCATTACAATTTGTTTAATATATCTTACTCATTGTGGTGTACACACTCTTTTCCTTGGACAATGCCATAAGCGGCAGCGAATAGTTACTTTGTACCGGTCACATCAAGTGGTTACCGGCTACTTGCCTCTGAAAATAACAAAGGTAAAAGTGATTCTACTGCTACTGTTCACTTCTCGAGACATTTCTAGGTGGCACATCTCCCATCTAATAAGGTTATATGGGGCCAAAAATGAATTAGAGAGAGAGAGAGAGAGAGCAATGATTGACAAGCTTTGTTCTCTCGATGAGGGTTAGTCAGCAACAGAGAAGAAGGGTTTAAGGACTTGAAGGAACAAGGAATCAAATCGAAAAGGGCTTATTTTCAGGTGCTTTGTCACTTGTTCCATACATCTCTGTCGACGGGATTGAGTTCTCATGTTAGCTTGGGACGCGATCCCATGGAGCTCCTTACTTGAGATTGCAAAAGTAAGTTTCCGAGAGAGAAGCGTCACCTTATGAGGAGTTTCTTGCTACTAAGATACAGACGAATCATTCTCGTTATGCATTCTAGAAGTACTTAACTAGCATCCAAGTAGAGGTATGTTAAAATTTAGAAAAAGCTGGCACAGTTTTTGTAACATCCCAAAATTTTATGCTAATTTTACGGTAAAAAAAAAGGAGAAATGCTATAGGTTAGAGGAGCTGAGCGTTATAGTTTGTGACACTTAGCGACAAAATTATTTTAGAAATAATAATTAATAATTTAATGTTAACAGTCATAAGTAATATTGATTGAAGTGTTTAGTGATGATTAGCGTGACCGAATTT
The DNA here is from genome assembly GCA_033065855.1 of Escallonia rubra. Classification (NCBI taxonomy): domain Eukaryota; kingdom Viridiplantae; phylum Streptophyta; class Magnoliopsida; order Escalloniales; family Escalloniaceae; genus Escallonia; species Escallonia rubra. The sequence continues at coordinate 251,803 of JAVXUO010002817.1, read as the reverse complement.
TTAACGACAACCTTTAGCGACATTTTTTTATATATATATTTACTTAACGCCAACGTGTATTTTTAGCGGCGAACTATCTGCATTAGCATTCGGTATACTTTCAGCGACAATTAAATTTTTAGTAGCGGTGTACTTATTAGCGACGATTTTCCAGACCGGATGTGTAACAATCTATTTATAAATTTCCTAACAAATCATGTATCATAAATATTATATTTATGGGACCATTTTCGCAATAATAAGTTGGGTTAGAAGTTTTAGCGACAAATGGATGTGTAGAGTTTTCTTTACAGGTTTCCAACTAGGGTTTCTTTTAGCATATATATACACATATGGCACGTTTGGGCAGCCGTTCAAGGGCTCCCAATTCAGCCGTCACAACCACTGTCGAGACTGAGGGAGAGCTAGAGAGATACACACAGAGAGGAAGGACATGACAAGATTCCGGCGATCGTCCTTGATTTTTTCGGTAAGTGTTCCTAAACCTTTTCTTTTACAAATTGTTCACAGATTTATGGTTTAAGGGGGCGCTTCGGCTGGGTGTTTTGTGTGTGTAATTCCGTGATTCCATGAGTGTAACCGGCCATCAAGCAGTCACAACTGTGGTGGCTGTGACTGTGTACCATGTAGACTGCCGTAAGATGCGTTTCAATGCCGTTATGGTTCGAATGGGAGGGAATTCGTAGAGAGGGCAGCCATGGTGGCTGCCGTAGTTGTTTGCGGCTGTGAGGAGAGATAGAAGCATCCGGGAAAGGCTATCTTTAGAGAGAGAGAGAAGAAGAAGGTGGCAGCCATGGCTGCCGTGAGGGAGAAAAGTGGCTTGTGGGTTTAATTAACTTTGTGTCACTGTGTGTAAATGTGTTGAACAATGGGTTTATACATATATAAGTGTGAGGGTGTTAAAGGAAAAGCAAAGAAGGGTGCATGCAGGAAAGGAAATGGCGATTTGGGGAGAGGCAGCCTTGGAAGTGCTATGTATATATGTGTGTTTGTAGGTGTGTATAGTGGTGTTTGTGCGCTGGGTGTATATAACATGTGGGTAGGTCATGAATGATGTGTTTTGTATGTGTGCCGTTGGTGAGGACAGCTGAACAAATGAGAGGAACACCACTGCATGAAGCAGTGGGTTCAGTGGACACCATGGCCGTGCGTTTGTGGGTTATCAGTGGATGTAAGGATAGACCCACTGCCATGAGGCAGTGGGTATGAAAAATCATATGGGTTTGCAAGAATGTGAAGAGCATTTGTGAGTGTGAGTGAGTCTGTGAAGGATTTTATACTATATATGTAGAATATAATGGAATGAAAGAAGAAGAAGGAGACAGGGGTATGGCAATGGACACATTTTCAATTATATGTAGTAAGTGTTTATATGTATACAAAGGTGTGTGCCTGTGGTTTTTGAGAGAATAAGGACCATAAGTTGTGGGTGTAAATTTTAGAGAGAGAGAGAGAGCACTGCAGTGTGAGATGAAGAATGCTGCGTGAGGTGTGCATGAGTGCAAACCGTGTGGGTAGATTTTCATCTTAGTGTGCCTGTGTGATGTGTGTGAAAGGGTATGTGCTGTGTACATATATGTGGGTGAGTGTGTGCAGTGGTTATGAAGAGGTGAAGAAGAAGACGGAGTTGATGGGTTTGTTGCTGTGTCTTGGATGTGTGAATGGAGGGTGTACTGAGTGCATGTGTGTGCTGGGTGCGTGTGTTAGTGAGCTGTGTACTCATGTGTGTGCAGTACGGATAATGTTAGGCTCATTACGCACTTTGGATAGCGTATAGTGAATATTAAAACGTGAAAATTTATGGTACAGTACCTGAGATTATGCTAGAATTACTGGTAAAATTTCATAATTTTCTGAGATCATATGTATTTGTAATATTTTCTGTAAGCTTAAAATGGTAAAACTCTTTTGAAGCCTTTAAACCCTGAAAATGTTCTGGGGAAAATTATAGTAATACTTTTATAATATAATAAAGACTCAGTGTAAATTTGGTGATTTTTAGAGTACATTTGCTATCATTTTTCTATCGCATTGAATTTAACAAAAATGAAGCTTTTTAAAATATTTTAACGCCTTTTTATTTCTAATTTCAATTTCAGAAATTTTTATAAGTCTTCTAAAGCTGTTACAAAAATTATGAGCCTTTATTTCCAGCTAGAAGAAATTATGGCAATTTATTGGTTTTAGTGTATTTAAGGAAATTATTTTTATTCGAAAATATTCAAAAAATTATATTTTTATCCCATATGCTATATTAAGCTATAAATAATGTTAAATGAACGATTAGAGCATTTTTGGGATATTTCTGAGTCTCGGGACGTGTGGCGAACTTCGGGGTAGGTTGGCCGTGTGAGAAATCGCTCCGAGTTTCATCATATCCGGGTAGAGAAATGGGTACGCTATGGATAATTATATTAAGATTTTAATGTAGTGGCATGAATAAGTGTTCTGATAAATGACTTTGCCAACCTAGGTTAACTTCGAGGATTTGTTCGAAAACGTTTTAGCTTCAGCGCTTGGATCGAGGTAAGGGAATTTCATCCGAACCTAACTCCTCTATTTGATTCATATATTATTCTGATTTGCTATCGTTATTTCTTTGGACTCAATTATAATTGTGATGAAATTGTATCGTTTGTCATTAATAACCTTTGTTTGAGCCTGACACGTTTATTGAAAATCTCATTCGATGCTCAGTACTTATGTCTATTTGAGTGTCGATTTGTTCATTGTAATATCGCTTATTGCATTCTGCATATTGGCATGAGGTAGTGTATTGAGGAGTTATAAGGATGGTCTGTATCGGGGGTGATATAAGGATGGTCTGTTATTGTCGGGAAATGCTAGTACCTTGAGGGTCTAGCTAGTGTTCATATGCATATGTAACCATATTGTTATTAAGCACTGCCTGTGTGGCTTTGCTAAGTGTTACCCTGCACTGCCTGTGTGGCTTTGCAATATACTCATGTCCAATATCATCTGTATTGCTTCAGTGAAATCGAAAGTGTATTTATTGAATCTTGAATTGAGAAATTTGAGAATATTGTTTCTATACTGTCATTGATATAACCTTCTGACCAAATCGTTGTAATCCCTACTAAATGTTGAGCGACCTTACTGAGCTCTCGAAGCTCACTCCCTTTTTCTGTTCCTTTCTGCAGGAAATAACTGTCAGTAAGATTTCAGGACGGACGAGCTTGAACTTTAAAGTAGTTTATGTTTTTACATTATTATTTTTGAGCCTTGTTAGAGAACCATTATGTAATTTAATAATTTAAGTACTTTACTATTGTTTTGGGTCGGTTTGTTAAGACAGTTGATGGATTGTAGTGCTCTGACATGGATGTTGTTGGGTTATCATCATTGGAAATGAATAAATTGAACAGTTGAGATTCGATGGATTGATCGGTTAACGATCCGAGAATTTCGGGTTGTTACAGTTTTCACGTTACGACACACAGAGCATGTGCAAGCTAACCGAGAAATGAAAATAGCAGCTTATGAAAGAGTAAGGCACGTGAAGCTACCATATGCATCCCGAAGCATATACTCAAAGGCAACAGACAAAGTAAGCAGCCAATACTTACCGTGGCACGTCATTATGCATTGAGTGTATATGCATACACGGGACCTGAGCATCTGAGACTCATGAAGATGTGGTGATTGCTCCAGCAACAACGAAGCTAACGAACAATTGGAATGATTTCTCCATCATGACCTGCCAAGCCTTTTCTTTGTTTTTTTTTTAACATTCTTATAAATCTCTTATTCTTCCTTCAATGATTTCATTCTGGTTTGAGTTTATTGGGGCTGTCAGTTGCATGAATTAATCATCTAAGGAAAACATGATTGGCCCAGACCAATCAGGCACAAAAACATCGCTACATCTCTGTTCATGACATTTGTGTTGACAGGCCAACGTGGTAGATCATTGATCTAACCAATCTGCCGAAAGCTTCAGGACTAACTAAAAAACCGAGATCCTACATAAGGATCACCATGTGAAACAGCCAGCATTCGAAATGCCGTGTCAAGCTCACTATTCGCCTCCTGTCAAGGTAGTGCTACCACAATTTGGCAGTGCTTTGCTTAGGTCCTGATATTAGGCACATAGGCTATCATGTTGATTTAAATGGCAATGCCTTGTAGCCTGACTGCTTCATAAATGCAGTTGCCAAAGGGTAGGAATCTCGATTATAGATGGGAACTGCCAATAGACCACTTAAATCTGAGAGGGATATATGCATGGCATAACATGTACAGTCGAAAACAAAATAAACACATAACTTCTTTTCCTTATCACATAAAAGCTACTACACTTGTATTCTTTTTTCGACCCCAACTTCCCTCTTATCCCCTTAGACGCAATTCAAGCAGTTATTTCTTCCCACCCATTTCTTCTTTTCTGATTTGACAAATGACTTGATAACTTTTTTGGCATACATCATAAGAGGTAATTGTACCCAAAAAAAGGAATGCATTCCTAAGAGCTAATGCCTGTAAAAGTTCTTACAGTGGTGGCAAATATATACTATTCACTTGTCCATAATAAAGATGGATACTTGTCTAAGTGTGTACGTGTCAGGAAAACAAAGTGCACTGGACAAAAGGGAAACCAAAAACTTGCTTCCTCCACATCACAAAATATATTTCTACGAGTTCAGATTCTCTTAACCCAGGTCACTGTCAAATCCATTATAGTACAGCTAACATAAACAAATTAAGGGAACATGTTAGGGCATCCATAGTAACTTTATTTCCAAGGGTAAAAGTGCTACCATTCATGCAACTGAATGAGATAAGCAATTAATTGCACATATACGTAAAGAAAAGGGATCCCTCATGGATATTCTTACCTGTGGAGTCCAACTTATCAACTCATAGGTTTTCGCCATCTGAAGTCCTTGACATAGTGGTAAGATATAACCCATTACTTTAGAAAGACAACGCTTCCCCATGCTACAATGGAGTTCTGTGACTAATAATTGGTTTCATCTTCATCACTTGCTTCTGTCGATATTTTAAACCATCTTATATTCGTCTACAGACTTCTTCATCAAGCAACCCACTCTCCCCTGCTGATTTCAGCATGCCAGAAACTAACCTGTATGTATATTCTCTTGGAATTGATCCTCCTTCAATTAGCTCTACAAGAAAATCCCATGCCATTATCATTCTCCCAGCTTCACAAAGAGCATGGATGATCGGAATATAAGAGCTTGTAGTGGGTAAACCATGATTCAAATTTTGTATCCTCCGCAACATTTGAATAGCTTTCTCGATCTCATTAACAGCACTATAGTATCTAATAAAAGAATTATAAGTAACTCAATTTGGGGAACAGCCCCTTTTTTCCATATCATCAAACAGTTCCAGAGCCCTCTCAATTCTGTAAGTTTTGCAACAACCATTGATCAGACAATTATAAGTTACAACGTCAGGAACAAAACCCCTCGAAACAAGTGATTTGCTTCCCACAGCCTCCTCCTAATAGCCTTTCTGCAGCCAGTTTGCATACTGTGTCTACAGTAGGAACTAATCAATATTGTATATGTAAAAGTATCAGGTGGGCATCTAAACCCTGGTAATTCCATTTGATCAAACAGAAACTTTGCCTTCTTGAAGTTTCCAACTCTACAAAGAGCATAAATGATAGTATTATAAGCATAAACATCTGGTTTAACATGAAATTGCTTCATACGGTAGAATGCAGCCAATGCTTCCGTACCAAACCCCTGTTCTCCTAGAACTTTAATCAAACATGTAATGGTCGAAGTTGTGACAAGCCTGCCCTTCTCTCTCCTTGACATTTCTTTGAGGAACTCCCAAAGATCTTTAAATCTGTTTGTTTTAGCCAATACACAGGCCATCTCTCTACACGTTAATTCATTATGGGTAAACTGAAATTGGGACTCAACCCAATGGTAGAACTCCAATGCTTTGTCGGTTCCTAAGTTCAACTTTTGGGGGTCTCTGTAGGCAGCTGGACCAAGAATATGCACACCACCATCACGAGCTCTACTAGATTCCTCTCGAAGGTTCCTCTGTTTGAGAGGAGCACGGTGGCGGAAACCTGTTTGACAACCAATAGATCTTGCGGATTGGAAGAAGAATCTAGGTACACATCGCAGCACCTCAGAAACTGTGGTATCATTCCATAATCGATTCAAATCAGAACTGGTAGTGACTGAACCAGCAAGTTGCGAATCAAATGGGCGGTTTTGGATCATAGCAGCCAATACTTGGTTTACAACGCGAGTGTGACACCGGACGAGAGGTTTGGATGGTATCATCTCCTTTAAATGACACTACCGAATCTGGAACAATACAATGTTAGCGCCGTAGTTATACATATGGACAAAAGTACTCGCACATGAATACAAGCGCATAAAAACACACGTAGACGTAGGGGTGCAACTTAGACGGGTTGGGTTGGGTTTCAACCCAACCCGAGAAAACCCAACATTTTAAAAGCCTATCTCAACCCAACCCAACTTGGATTTTTTGCAAAAAAAACCCAACCCAACCCAACCCAAGTAAAAATACTACAGGTCGGGTTTCAACCCAAACAAACCCAAGTGCAACTAATATCGTTAAATATTTTGTCTTTTATTTTAAAGACTAACATGACTCGCATTTGACTTATATGATATACTTTATTTTTTATAAATGAAAAGTTTAATTTATTTGGTCAAAGATGAAATACAATACTATAAAGCAATCTTTCTAGATCAATCACTAAACAAACACATAGCTCAAATATTAAAACAGTACTTACACATCACTTCTCTTACATGAAATAAAAGACCCAATATAACAAATTCTTGTGAAGCTCACAATGTGGTAAAATCAAGAATGGAAGCTACCAATGATGCAGTGCAAGATGCAGTGCAAATTACACAATAGATGAGTCATAATCAGCTTCTATTGCCATTATAAAGAGTTCTACTAAAGAGATGGAGTCCTTACCGTTTGGCAGCTACAATGGCGGCCTCATAAAAAAATATTATGCTGGGTGCTGCAAGTCGAGCTCTCCAAAATGTATTACGCAACAAAGCTTCACCCCTCCCAACGTACAATGAGTATAACTCTGCACCGCTGAATTATAACAGATTAATCCAAAGACATGTAAAACTAAATTCAAATAAACTCATTCCCCATGGACAAATTAATCCAAAGACAGGTAAAACTAAATTCAAATAATAAGGTGAACCACCAATGGTTGGTTGGTGCTGCAGTTAACAGGTTATAAGGTTATAACCATTTCAAGGTTTCTTCTAAGGAGTGTGTGGCGACTTCAGCATAGTGTATTTCTTCAGTTGAAGCTCAAATCCGGACTGAAACATCTTTCAGGTAAATCATTGATGACAATTTTGCTATTTATCAGCACCAAAGCCATTGGTTAACGGCAACTTTGACCTTTTGGTGCACACATTTCGCAAGCATTTGATGATCCAAATCACAAGGCTTCCATGCCCAGTTTTGACTAGTAACAGACCAACAACATTACAGAAACACAAATGAGAAATTTTCACTCTCATTATATCAACAGTAACAGCTTTTAGCCTTTTACACTGGTTTCACATAATTCCAAATCAGAAAAGAAAAAAAAAAGGTAGACGCACTTTTTCTTAAACGAAGAAAATTAATAGGTTTTGAAGCAAAATCTAATTCCAAAATAGATGCGAAGTAAAAAAAAAGGCCTATGCATGTCAAAACAAATGGGCAAGTCCCAGAAAACACTTTGATCATGAGCGGAAGATAAATCAAGAATCACAAATGTTGAACCAAAACCAAGATATGCAAAAGGGTTATCAAAGATCATACCAATAAACCTCATTTTCTTGCAATTACCAAAATTCTGAACAACTACACAGCATATGTACTTACAAGCCACAGAAATATTACTTTTGATTGACTCTGCTAATACCCAAAAATCAAATTAGATTAAGGAATGTTTGGTGGAGTAGGAACCTTGACTTGATGGTTGGGCAATAATGAGGTTCCTGCTCTTGATAATTGCAATTATCTATACAGTTATGACATCTGGTCACCCGAAACTACCATTAAATTAGTGATAGAAGTAGACAAGAGTGATCTAATTTTATTCGGGGTAGTGGTTACAAGATGATCATAGATGATAACTTTGATTACTATTTTTTGTAGTAAGAAATGTTGCCGGACAAAAGCGTAGAAGCAAGGAAAACTAGGAACATAATAGATTACCAGATCCACGCGTCTAAGTTGATTCTACGTTTTTGCTGCGTAATTGACAGTGCCGAAAGAGGGAGTTCTCCTTGCTTCTACACTTTTGCTGCTCTCTTTGGTGGGTTTCACTTTCATGTAGGAGTCTAAAATGAAGCAAGGTAATTACATTCATCAGAATTCGGGTTTTCACTTCTCAGTGAGTGAAAGATTTGTCCCCAGGAAGCTTTACCCTCATGAGCCCTAGCCTCACTACTGTGCTTTCTCAGGTGGAACCCTAGAAACTAATTTGGCTAAAGTAGGCACAGTCTGCCGAAGGGGAAGGAGAATGAGAAATCAGAGACTTCGGTTTTTTTTGTGGGTTAAGATGGGTTAGTTTGGTTTTAATGGGCTTGACCCAATTTAGTTCATTTAAATGTTTACCCAACTCAGACCAACCCAAACTTAAATTAGTTGGGTTTGGTTGGTTAAAACTTATCTAAATTTGGGCTGGATTGGTTAAAGCCTATTTTAAACCAGCCCATATTGCAGCCCTACATAGACGGATACATATGGAACTGCAAAGACTGCAAGACCAAAATCATGGGTTCTTAAAGTTTCAAACTTAGGGGCCTTGTCTCCAAAAGCCCGTCGCAAACATTCCCAACTAGGAATTGCTCAAACTATCCAACAGAACAATGAATAAAGCATACAGGTATAGGCATGAATATATACTATAGTACCTCTTAGCTGACCTTTCCCCTCTTCTGCCGTCGGTCAGATGGAGAATGTCCTACTTTATTTCAGTACCCTCCTCCTTAAACCAGGCATTGGACTGCCTGTGCAAATTATAAGGTACCAGGATGTCGTGAGATAGGCGAGACAAGTCTTTATTGTTCTTGTTGTTGCTTAATCCACCCGGAAGACATGGAAGAAAGTTTAAGCTATCACTCAAATTTTACTAATTATTTTTATTACACTCCACCTGAAAGTAATTTTTTCTCTCACGGGATTAACGGTTTGATGCAAAAGATATTAATACTCTCACACAACGTCTTCTTGAAATTTGGAGGGAAAACGTAAGTTCTTGAAATTGGGAGGGAAAATGAAATGACAGAGAGGTGTATGGGTGGTCTTGATTTTAATTTCGCACTTGAAAGTCGTCCAGTGTTCTTATCTCAAACGCGATGAACTCACATCCTTGATTTTTCATTTGTGGTCTAACTGTGTTCTCGATTTTCCATTTGTGGTTTAATTGTGTTACGCAGCGAACTCACATCCTGAATTCAAGATCTTTGTTCTCCTCGCAAACGCAAAGAACCCGTTGAACATATGTTTCCTCACTATTTCACGATTTATAGTCAGAAAACTTTATCCTTTAGTATCTATGCAAGAAACTTCGTTGTTCTCATGAAGCCCTAATTGAATCCCTAATCGAAAGCCCTAATTCAACCCCTTGAACCCCAAATTGGAAGTCCTAATTTAACCCCCAATTGAAAGCCCTATTTGAACCCATAAGTAAAGCCCTAACTGAACCCCTAATTTAAAGCCCTAAATTGAACTCCCAATTGAAGGCCTTAATTGAACCCCAGATGAACCCCCAATCAAAATCCCTAATTGAACCCGTAATTGAGCCCTAATTGAAAGCCCTAATTCAACGGCCAACTGAAAGTCCTAATTGAACCCCCAATTGAAAACCCCATAATAAAAGCCCTAAATCTTCTTTGTCAATACATTGGAGAATGGCCATTGAAAGGAGACATAAATTGCTAATCCACCATTGTAACATAGTGAGAAGCCTTGTTGATGTAGATTCTAACAGCTACATGGAACTACTTACTGATGCAATGAGCTATATTTGAAAGATTTTCCCCTTGATCTAGGTATAATTGTCTCGATCTACTTTACTTTGCCTGGAACCGTTGTCAGGGTTGAAATAACTTCTGATTAATTTACATGTTTGCACTCTATGAGAATTCTAGGGAGATACATGTTTTCTTAGAAATTATTGGGAAAAAACCTACAGCAGTTAGTTATCCAGAACCAAATATTGGGGCAGTTAGAAATGACAGTAGACCTGGGTTTAGTAGCGCATCTGACTTATATGATGAGGAAGAAAGTGAGAGTGAGAGTGATGATGTTGATGAGGAAGAGATGCATTAGTTAATAGTGATAAGAGTTTGGATATTCACGCAGTAAATGTAGACGAATAAATGAGAGGAAATTTGTTTCGACATAGGACAGGTGAAAAAATTGAACGGTATAAGGGTTTGTTGTTTGAAGATGTTAATCATCTTAGGGCAATTTTGAAGGATTATTGCATTGAGTATGGGTTTAAGCTAGTCAGAGATAGGAATGAAAATCGAAGGGTTGATGCCCCATGTCGCAATCATGGATGTAGTTAGAGAATATATGCATATCATATTCATGGTGGACATTCTTGTGTAACGGGTAATACTAACAAAGAGGCCAATTTCACTTGGATTGTACAGAATCTGATTAACTACATCGGGGAAAATCTTGATATTACTTTGCATGGCATGCAAGAACTATTGCCAGAGAACTATGGTGTAGAGATTCATAGAATACAACTCTATAGGGAAAAAAAAGAAGGCAATGGAAAAGATTAAGAGGTCTCATGTTGAGTAGCATAAGAAGCTATGGATGTACGGGCATGGGGTGATTGAAAACTAATCATGGTAGCTTGTTTAAGCTTGAAACTCAAAAAAAATTCACCTAACTTGGATTGCCTCACTTTCGTAGGCTATTCTTTTCATTTGCAGCTGTGCAGAATGGTTGTAGGCCATTTCTTGTAGTTGATGAATATCATCTCAAAAGGCCTTATGAAGGTGTATTACTGTCTGTTGTGGGTCTTAATGGGAATAACGGTTTGTACATGTGGGACTTGTTGTTGTTGAGAATGGTACACACAGAGTTTGAAGTTTTTTCTACATCACCTTTATAGCGCCAAAGCCATGGGTATTCATGTCTAATGAACAAAAGGTATAATCCTAAACTTTTTGTTTCTTCATGCTTACAATCTAGTTTATTTTGTTATTGTACTTACTTCATTGACTTCATAGGCAGCTCATAGAAGGTGTTATAGGCATCTTTACTACTACTCTAGGTCTAGATACCCTAGCATGGAGCTTAAAAGATATTTTTGGTCTGTTGGTAAGTCATACAATGTGGATGACTTTAACCTTGCTATGAAACAGATTGAGGACTTGTCACCAGAAGCAGTTGAATGGTTAAAACGACATAAGGTATAGAGTTAGTCTATGTATGCATTTGACCCTGCTGTTAAGAATGAACAAGTAACCAGTAATATTGTTTCAACAATCAACTAGGGAACTTGACAGGAAAACTTATGCTATCTGTGATTGATACCATTAGAACTAGGGTGATGTGTAAGGTAAATGAAAGATTAATGTGATGGTTTGGATGATTTGTGACACACTATTAAAAACACAATACACAAAGACACTGCCTAAACAATGTTCAAAGAAAGTGCACAAACACAGTGGAAGCACACTGCTTAAACAGACATGCTCAAACACTCTGCTCAAAACACAGTGCATAAACACACTTCTCAATCAATGTCCTCAACACACGTGTATATACACTGCTCAAACACCCTGCTCAAAATACAGTGCACAAAGATACTCCTCAAACCAAGTGCTCAAATACACCTGCACAAACAAACTAAGCCAAATTGCAATATGCACCAACACACCTGCATAACCTGCCCAAACAGCTGCACCAAGATGCAGTGTGCACAACAAACCTGCATAAACACACTGTAAAAAAGTTCAATGTGCACAAACACACCTACACAACCTCCACAAAAACACTGCATCAAAGTGTCGTGTGCACAAAAACACCTGCACAATGCTATGAACTAAAATTCAGTGCATCTGATACAAATATATTGTTATCCAAAACCACTGACTTTTGCAATCATGACAAAAACATAGTGAATGTGTTTATATCATTCAAACATGTTTACATTATCCAAAAGCTATAAATTTACCCAAGATGTCATTAACATAAATACTCCAAATTAGAGAAGAACCCAAAAAAAAATTATCCAAACCAACACATTCATTCACCATCATTACAAAAGAACCCTAGAAAGTTAGAGAAGTTTGCATTAGTTGTAGTACATAAACACACACCCAAATTCCTTATTTGCAAATGACAAAAATCATCATCATGATACACATCCATGAAAAAATTAGAGAAGACATAACCAACAACTTCATCATTGCTTGATTAGATGCAAGTATTGCAATTTGTGTCTGCTTACAGCTCAATTTCCCTCAAACAAATGCCTTTGAATCTCTTCATAAATGTCAGCTATACATTTCATTGACCTTCCACTTGGCTTTAATGTTGCTATAACGACCCAGCCCACACCCCACCACAGGGCAATGCCTCCATCAAAAGGTCTAGTCAAGTAGGTACTTATGAGTTCATAGGCAGAGTCGATCTTATAATTAAGGTTGATCACAAATTATCATATACCCGATATGGGATATTACAATCTCCCCTCATTATACCTTAGCGTCCTCGCTAAGCCTCAAATAGCCCAGAATCTTCCTCTCTATCCAATGTAGGTACTTATGAGTTCATAGGCAGAGTCGATCTTATAATTAAGGTTGATCACATATTATCATATACCCAATATGGGATATTACAATCTCCCATCATTCTACCTTAGCGTCCTCGCTAAGCCTCAAATAGCCCAGAATCTTCCTCTCTATCCAATGTAGGATATACCTGGCTCACCCTTCGTTGCCCTAACCATCCCCTTGATATGGGATATACCTGGGCTTGCCTTCGTTTCCCCCAACCATTGGCAACCCAACTGGATAGTCCAGCTCGATCTTTTGAGAGTCAGCTCTGATACTATTTGTGACGACCCAGAACCACAGGGTCCCACCACTGGGCATTGCCTCCCTCAAAAAGGCGTAGGCCGTCGAAGCTTGCTAAATTTGTGGGAAGAACCATAAAGGTGTATCTTATTGGCAAGTCATGTACATTCATATCTAGCCACTCTTCAATGTATTATGACCTAGATATTGTTACCTCCTCAAGCTCGAAAACCTAATGAAAGCAAAAGAAAGATTCGGTCAGAAGGGGAGGAAGGGAAGAAGGGGTCCGTGGGTTTGCTTGACTTTAATCCCACGTAATAAAAAAGGACCATATAAGTATGAAATAACAAATGGAAGGTATTTTGGTTATAGAAAATGCATATAGTAGGGTGTCAGGGAACCTTGAAAGAGACTTGGCATTGCCATTAAAAGTGTGTAGTTATGTGAAATATGGGTAAAAATCTCAGGGAGCGAAGTGTAATAAAAATAGTTAGTACCAGCTGAGTGTATTTACGATAAACCTCAGGAGTCACTGAGTGTAATTTTCCCTTTAGTATATCACCTTTATCCATGTGTAAAATACGCAGTAAAGCTGAAAAGGTAACGAAACTCGAGAATAACGTCTTTACTCAGACTCCTGATCATGAAAAAAAATTAAATAAAATATGATATAGTAAAAAACAAAAGCGACGGTAAAGTCGTAAAGGTTTTCATGGTCCTTAGTTTAAGACAAAGTAAATTTTATATTAATAAACTTTACATAAGTAGAAAATCGAAGGTGTGTTTGAATGCTATCACCACTAGTATGAAATTGCCACTCACACTACACCATTATCGTCCCACCAACACCACGTCCATCTCGAACACACTATGTTGCAATTGCACTACACAATGATCGCCGACCACAGTCAGCCCACCATCACTAGATCGATGTCGCTGCCACCATGACCATCTCCAGGTTGCTACCAAGACCATGTCCATCTCGAGCACCCTACAGCCACCATCATGAGCACCAAGTTGTCACCATTACAAGCATATTTCCTCCACCACCACCATTGTTATTTCATTACCACCACGAAGACAACTACTACGGGTTCGACCATAAGAACATTATAGAAATATAAATGTAAATGTGCATTTTTGGTAAAATGAATATTTGTAGCACTTGAACAAATTTTAGATGTTCACTTTTGGTTTATTTTTCAAAGCTAGAAGTTCAGCCGCTTAACTTGTTTTACAAATTTAGCACTTAAATTTTTCAGCACTTAAATTTCAGTTATTTAAAACAGCTTCAATCCTAAAGATTCTAAAATTGTACCTAACGAATAGAGTAACTCATTAAGACTTAATTTTAACTTTTATATTCCTGAAACTGTTCTTTAATGTTCACATAAACATTGATAGATGCAGAAAATATAAGTAACATATGAGATTTTGAAGAAGGAAAAAGTTGATGTAACAATTGATCTAAGTTTATTTTATTTCAATAAAAATCTACCATAATCAATGACAAAAAATATCCATATAAATCCTTTTGTTAAACATAAAATAGGCCAAAAAAGTTGCAGGCATAATGCATAGTAAATCTGATAGTCACCTCAAAGGATTTACAGCTATATTGTAAGCATATTAGTGTCTTTAAAGGTTTTATTTCAAATAAGTTCTTAAATTTAAGTTTCATTATTTTTTCCAGAAAAATAAGGGTTATATAGGAAGTCCAATGTAAACTAAAAACCAATTCAAAATATTCTAGAACTCCACCTAACCAATATACAGTTATATTAGGACTTACTGTTGGCTATCGTAACCTTAAAACTATTCTCTAATACGAAGAATTCATTTATCTAAAAAAAAAACAAAAATAACATATTAAGAAGAAAAAAATGAAGTCATAATTGCTTGGATGAGAAAATTGTTTGATGAAAATTATAAGTTTAATTATCCTGATGGTAAAACAAATATAGGCCATATATATATATATATATATATATATATATATATATATATATATATATATATATATATATATATATATATATATTTATTTATTTATTTTTTAGTTTTTTGGAATGACTTATGACCCAAAAAATTACTATAGTTTTGGAATTAATTAAATTTTCAAGAAAAGTAAGGCTAATTAGTAAGTCTTGTAACGTAGTTTAGAAAGTAATTCCAAGCATTAGAACTTAATGTTAAATATTATATCACATATGTAAGATTTTAAAGAAATAATGTATCCTATTTAGAGAAATAATAATTTAAATTTCAAGTAAAATAAAAACCTTATTATTTTTTAGAATAACTCTAACCTCTCAATGCAAAAAAAATAATAAATGAAATCTTATAGTGTAACATCCTAGAAATCTGGAGCTCTATTCGCCCCGAACTCCCGGAACGTTAACCTACCACATCACATCAAACCTGTCAAATCATGTTTACTAACACATACTTTAAGGCATTTAATTCGATATCAACTCAAATCCTTTAAAATACAAGATTTCAAAATTGCTTAAACTTAAGGGTAAATTGCACAAAACCCCATTACGTTTACACCTGGTTCTCACCTAAGACCCTGAGGTTTCAATTTAAACAACTAACACCCCAGTGTTAAGGATTGGTTCCAATTGGACCCAAAATCATTTTTCCGTTTAAAAAGAGGCGGATGGCCGTTTAACTTGAGGGGCATTTTAGGTAACCAATATTTGGTGGTCACTCTATCTCTCTCTCTCTCTCTGTGTCTCTCTCACTCTCTCACACACACACTAAGCATTAAGCACATACCCACCCACATACGGTGGTGCTCCCATCCATCACCACCCCCCTCAACACCCAAGCCCCATCAGCATGTAGAACGTCTATCGCATCCCTCGCCCCCCTCTCGTCGACCTCAATCTAGTCATATAATCATTGTTTCACCTTTAATCTTTGTTTTGCTTCCCTTTTTTCAATTCGCGTTCATCGCCCGTTGATGGCTTGAATTTCTGGTGCATGCAGTGAGTGCCAGTTTCTTTAGCAGGTCGGCGGTGGGTTCGCTTAGCAGATCTCCGGTGTTTTACTCAGCTGGCCGGCGACAGTCTGTGTCATGTCCGTCGCCGACAGTTTAGTTTAGGGTGTCGGCGATTTGTTTTCTTCTGGCGACCTTGTGTTGTGTTGTCAGGCGCTGTCACAGTGCTTGGCCGGTAATCGGCGCCACCAAATTATGTGTGCGTGACTATGTGTGAGAGTGGGTTGTGTGTGTATGTGTGAGCATGTATACGTGACTGTGTGTGCCTCTGCGTGTGTGTGTGTAGTGGAGTGCACTGTGTGATTAGGGAAGATGCTGAGGGGTGCATGTTTAGAGGGATGGTGTGGAGGAGAAGGGGGCACCACCATCTGTGGGTGTGGGTGTGTGAGAGAGAGAGAGAGAGACCACCAAATATTGGTTACCTAAAATGCCCATCAAGGTAAACGGCCATCCACCTCTTTTTAAACGGAGAAATGATTTTGGGTCCAATTGGAACCAATCCTTAACGCTGGAGTGTTAGTTGTTTAAATTGAAACCTCAGGGTCTTACGTGAGAACCGGGTGTAAACATTAAGGGGTTTAGTGCAGTTTACCCTAAACTTAAACTAGTTTTACAACTTGAAACTTTCAGAACTTAAACTTAGGCTCTTTACCGAATGACAGGCTAACGATACCGACTCACGCAAGGGTCTTACTATACAGTAGTGATGGGTTCATTGGAATCTCACTCAGACTCTAAACCCTTTCTCGAGCATTCTATAGCTGATCATTACCTGCAGAAGGGAATCAAACAAAGAGTGAGCTTTTGAGAGTCCAGTAAGGTCGTTTAAGGAACAACCGAAAGAGTTATAAAAACGACTCAAGAGATCAACTGAGGGAAATTTCTCAAAACATTTCAACGATCATGAACAGTTTAGTAATTTTCAAAACAACCATAATCAGTCATAAGCATATACCGAAAACGACCAAAAACAATCATAGACAGACATCAGAACAAACGTTAGTAATCATCTCAGTTTTCCAAACAACCATTAACAGTTATAACCATATATCAAAACGATCGCTTGAGGATCATTTTCAAAGGCATCATTTTAAAAATAGAAAGATGATTTTTCAAAAGGTTTCAAAATGAACACATATACTTCAAAGAAAATAGGGGAAGGGTTTCACACAATCACATTTGATCACAATATGGGGAGAAGTTTCACTCGATCCCCTAACAAAATATTCATTTGAACATCGATTACAATATGGGGAGGAGTTTCACTCAATCCCATTCAATTAGATAGCAAGACATTCATTTGAACATCATTCTCAAACAATCATTGTAAGATACAATGTAAACAATTCAGAGATGTTGATTCTGGGTAGAAGCAATGCCATTTAGGCAATGCTCAGATGTACACATGCATGATGTACGATAATAACTAGCCATTTCCATCGGTCAAGGAACTAGCCTAAGTTTCATGTAAGAAGCAGTAACAAACCAGCCTTATAACGCCTCCCCGCATAACAGATTCCCAGGTCAACACAGAAACAACAGTCACAAAATCAACAAGAAATTCACTGCTTAACATGCAATAAAATGAGCACCAAGATGAATACAAATAATCAGAATAATTAAGGTTTCAATAATAATTAAGCATACTGATATAATTCATCACTCAGAATTTCAGAATAACCATAAATAAATAGCAAGAACGATTGCAAACAGTTATCGAATTTAAGCACAAGAATTGTCACAAACAAATAGCGGGAACGATTATGAACAGTTTTTGAATTTAGGCGCAATTATTCAGATAAAGGAATGTAAACCATTATCGAATTTTCTCAGCATTTGATACAAGGTGAGCATCGATAAGATTTCCAAACGACCGATTCAGGTTCAATATTATGGTTTGCTTGGCAATAACATTTTGTTATCAAATGCATATCTCAGTGTTTGGCAATAGTTATAAGCAAATCGAAAGAATACTTATGAACATCAGTTATCAAAATTAGGGTTCGGATAAAAATTCTTACCCGGGGTTCAGATAGAAACCCTCACCTGGATCCAAAGCTAATCTAGTTTAACCAGAAAGTATGTTGCTTTAACGTAAAGAAAACAATCAAATCAACAAAGCATAGCCTACGCTACGATATTATAAACTCAATACTGACCCAAGCATACTCCCAAAATGACCACCCCCCCCCCCCCCCCCACACCGGGTATGTAAAATTATCAAAATGCCACTCATGTATAAAATTACCAAAATACCTCTTGTGTAAAATTACCAAAATGTCTCTCTCGGACTTAAATTACCAAAATGGTCTTCCCGTAAGTAGAATCACTAAAATAACCTTAATGTATGTGAATTTACTCAGAAACATCTTTTATAGTTAAGATCACCAAAATAACCCCCCCCCCCCCCCCTCCTCTCGAGATGACAAATTACCAAAATATCCCTTGGGGTTCCCGGCACTGAAAAAATCCCGAAAATATCTTAAAACACTATTATAAGCATCCCAAAATTATTTTTGGGCTAAAAACTAATGTTAGAAAAAATTTCGCCCGAAAATCTTAAACCGGTGTCCGGATCAAGCGCTAAGAAATCGGTTCCGCTAAAAATAGCTATCGGCCTCTGAATGGCACGAAATTTTAGAAAATGGGACCCTTCAGTAAAATAAGGTTTTCTTAAATTTTTAGATTAAAATATCTTGGTTTGTTATGCTAAATAATTCCATAATTCTTTCTAATCGAAACCCTAATTTAGCGTCCTTCGCGGACACCGAAAATTTCAAAAATTTCTAGAGCATACGTCTCGTAAAAATAATGGGAATTACTGTTTTGGACTTTGTCTGATCAACTATTTATTAAAATTCGTATAAAAACTGCCTAAATAATTTCCTACCTTTAGCGACAATAGCACTTACGATTCAAATTAAACTCACACTACATTAGTTCACCTAAACACACACACAATTGTCTTCTTCTCTGCTGCCGAGCACACTCACTTCTCTCACACACACCCACACTGCTACCACTAAACATACACACGCACACCTAAATCACATACTTTAATGCCTAAAACACAAACTGTAATCACAATTAAAACACATATATATACACACACACACGACCACTGCATTCACAACCTCTCTCTCTCTCTCACTCACACACACACCCACCCACCCACCCCACCCCCACACAAACACCCTGTTACACGCACTCACACACTCTCTGCACTCACACAGATTCACACAACACCCCACCCACTAATACACAGACATGTTAAACACACTGACCACACATACACATGCTAAAACACATGAATACTTCCTTAATTACCCCAAAATTGCACCTAAACTCACCCAAGAACACTCCACTGCCCAGCCATGTTCAGTGCCCAAAAATGCACACCAAGCCCGCAAACACACACTATAACACACATACGAGAAATTTGAGGGATTACCTCTGAAAAAGTGGCTCGAATTCCCTCTTTTTCCCCATTCCCCACACTGCCCTGATCTTCTCTATTTTGTGTTCTTCGTTACTGTTCATCTGTCCTTTTTTTCCCCTTATTTCCACTTTTCTCCCAAAAATTTCCTTTCTATCTTCTTTTGTTTCTATTTAATCCAGTCCGTTAGTTTATATTTAATTGGATTAGTCATCAGGTAAAAGAAGTAGGAGGCGGCATCTTTAGGGTCAATTTCTCTAAAATTTTGACAAATTAGTGCCTACTTTTTAAAATTACAAATTGGCTCCCAAACTTTGTGTAATTACATTTAGGCCCCAAATTAATTCTAATCTCTATTAATTTGACTAGATATCACTAAAATATCTACTATCACTCATTTTATTATTTTTCATCACTAAAAATATTAATTTACATTCATGCCCCCAAAGTTTTCCAAAATTACAAAATGATCCCAAAGGTTTTCAAAATTACATTTTTACCCCAAAACTTTTCTAATCTTTATTAATTTACCGTTAACCCTAGATATCACCAAAATATATATACATACCACTCATTTCATATTTTTCATCTAAAAGAAATAATTTACAATTTAGTCCCCTAAAGTTTCCCAAATTTACAAATGGCCCCAAAACTTTACAAAATTACATTTTGACCACAAAATTATTTTAACATTTCATTCTCTCCCAATCTACGAGGATTGCTCAAAATTAAGGATCGTTTATTTATTTATTTTTTTCCTTGTCACAGATAGTTACTTTAACCCGCTCGAAAAGTGTAGGATATTACATATAGAGCCATTTTTTCATGGGCTCCTGCCGACAAATAAAAGGTTGTTATTCTTTACGATCTACTAACAATACAAGAATGATAATATTAATTTGTAAACCTTGTACTAGTTATCAGTATTAGGACGTAATTTTAACTATTATATTTTTAAAAATATTTAAAAAAAATTATATATGAAGAAAAAGAAAGTTAGATCTAAGGTTTAGCATATAAAAGTAGGGGTACAACTTGGGTCGGACAACCTGCTGACAACTCGTACCAACCCGCAGAAATATGGGAATTGACTTACTTTTATAGTGACCGTGGTGGACGTGGGCTCAAATTTTTTGGCCCATAAAAAATATGGGCTGGACATAGGTAAAGGTTTGGACACACACGTCCAGCCCGTGAAAAAATCAGCCCGTTTAACTGTTATGTAATATAAATTATATTGTTTCCTTTAATCTTTTTCTCTCATTTTGTCTCAAATATTTGTTTTCATGCTTATATTTAAGTTTATTTTGAGATTTTATGTACTTTTTCATTATTATGACTAAATTATAGAGTCAGATGGTCAATTATATGTTTCGAAATCGTTCTAAAAAAATATAATTCATAACTATGGACAACCCGTATCCAGCCCGTATCTACCAAAATTTTGATGGGCTCAGTGTAGACATATATTATTAGGCCCGTAGATGGATTAGGCATGGGCACGACTTTTGGTGAGTGGACTGGGCATGGTCTGACCCTTAGGCCCATCTAGCCCGGGTATGGTCTGACCTTTAGGCCCATCTAGCCCTCCCAAGTTGTACCCCGTGTATAAAAGATGATATGTGTCATTTGGTTATTTAAAAAAGAATGGAAATGTATCATATTTGACAATAAATTTGACTTTTTACATTATGTAAAAACTTCTGAGTTTTAACGAGTGCTACCTTCGCGTTAAATTCAACCATGTTGGTTAAATTCAGGAACCTTGATAAACGAATTATAAAATATTTATCTTATGAGTTCTTAGGCGAATAGGACTTGCCTTTGCTTATTGCTTATCAAAACCCATTTCCTTCTCAATCTCTCTCTATCATTGTCTTCCCCTTATCAAATTGAAAAAAAAAAACTTGTTTAAGTTATATATAAAAAAAATCGATCTCATGTCTTCAGAAAAAATAAAAACAAATTTTCCTTTTCCTTTTGCCCTTAATGTATAAATAATACTCGTATACAAATATGGATTGAAAAATGTATGCAGCCTTTCTCTGAACGGCCTTAAGCCATCTTAGTATTCTTAATTTTCACGTTCCACAGACTAATACATAAAGGTCAAAGCTTGCATGTATGGATTAAATCAAGGTTCAATGAATTTAATCAATAGATTTCTCTCTACGTCCAAGATGAATAGCTCATAATGTATGGTGCAATAGTCAAGACATATAAAACATTTATGGCAACTTATTATGTATTGGTCTCGGCTTTATTGTAAATTTTATGAACAGGGACCGAGCTCTGTTCAGGTTCCCAAGCTAGTCGTTTCAACGCCAAGGTGTGGTGGAGATGGCAAAGGGCCTCGAGGTGTGACCTCGAGGTCCTGAGATCGAATCCTATACCGACAGGGCCATATACAATTACAGTTTTCACCCTTCAAAAAAAAAGCTAGCCATTTCAAATTGTTGAAGGTCAAATTTCACGGCAAGTGCCACCTTTTATAAAATTGCAGAAACTTTATTTGGGTGAAATGTATCAGGAATGCACACAAATGTAAGTAGCGTTTGAAATCACTTTCATTTTTGCTTTTTTGGATGGTTTTCTGTTTCCAAAAAAGCAAAAACCAAAACCAGTTTAATTTTTAAATTTTTTTTACAAAAACAAATGGGTGTTTAATCACTCAGTTTTTAGTTTGAGTTTTTTCTTTTGGGTGTTTGATTACTCCTTAATTTTTATTTTGAGTTTTTTCTTTGATGGTGGTTTGCAATGGCGGTAGTGGGGCGTGGCGGTCGCCGGCGGTGGCTGCCGATGACCGGCGGTGGTCGTTAGCAGTGGTTGCCGGTCGCCGGCGGAGCTGCGGTGGCCGCCGGCGGTGGTTGGCGACAGGCCATGGCGGTGGGAGGGTGGTGGTGGTGGTGGTACCAAAATAAAAATCCAAAACTCCTAAATGGGAGTTATCAAAAATAGCCCTGATTTTCAAAACTGAAGAGAAAAAAAAAACGAAAATTGTGTGTCAAACGTGTTTTTTTTTTCCTCCAGTTTATAAAACTGGAAAACCCAACCAAACAGACCCTTAGTCCTGCCTTTGTATCTATTTGATAGTCCTACCCTTTGCCGAAACTTCCTCAACTCTACAAATTTTTAAGTTCAAACGACTTTCTATACGTATTTTCCCGGTTTCCTAAAAAATCAAAGAGGGGTCTTATCACATCCGTACAACAAGAAATTGTTAAGACTTTTAAATGACTCTATTTCCAGCCATTTTCTAGAAATTAGAGGGTGCATAACGATATATATATATATATATATATATCGGACTAATTATGTCAACCAGAGAACAAATTTGTCCCCAACATAATCATGAAGTAAATGAAAGCAAATGGTATATACTTCTTTACAAGGAAAACTCAATGGATGTAGTAGAACCTGTTTTATGGCTAGTAAAAAAAAGACAACCTGGTGTATTTCAGTTTGCACTTCTTGGCTAGTCGTTTCCAACTGCGTGCAGTGATTCTTGTGGTATGGTAGTGGTGGCATGATGTGGTTGGTGGTGGCAGCAATGGTGATTGAATAATAGTGGTTCTTGTGGTGATTGTTGTCTCAAATATATCTTTTGTGGCAAATAATCTGATCTAGATTTAGGCATTTTTTTGCCACCTTTGTATAACAAATGGAATGTCTCACGTGTTACAGTCTTGTCATTTTAAAAAAATATTTCTCTATTAACTTACTGTAATTGGTCTTGTTAAACAAGCGATGCATAGAGTTAAGAGTTGCCTCTGATTCCCCCAACAAAAACATGTGCAATTTACTCCTTTCGTGTTAACCAAAATATTCAGAATCGAGGCTCTGAAACCACTTCAAACCAGTAAATTAACCTTAGGGTGTGTTAATAGGGTTTTGAAAGGAAGTAAGTAGATTAATCCTTAATCCCAAGCAATTCTAAGTAATAAACAAATAATGAAGTCCCCAATTAACTTATCTAAACTATTTTCAAGATAGATATATCAATTATGCAAACAACAAATCTCACAATAGGTATAAGGCAATAAAGTAAAGAGAACATGGTTCAAAGATCTTGGCAATAGAGATTTAGACAGTTTGGCTCAAGCAACCCTCGAGCTTACTTTTACCCGTTTAAAGAAATCTCTTTAAGGGCCCTAAAATCCGCTAGAATGTTATACCTTTGGGTTAAGATCTAACTTCTTTCAAATCCCTTGCGGCGATGCACGCATTATGGATAAAGCTTTAGATTCCCAAAAACATCAAAGCTTAACAACCCTAAGCTATGCTCTAATCCTTTTTGCATGAAAGCTTGTGTACAATTGAATTCCCTTAGAAGGTTATAAGTAAAACTTGAAGTTGGAGTGCAAGTGTATTTATGACTTTGACTGCAGCAATCACTGGAAATGAAGAGAGTTGAGTGAATGGAGCTCTTTGTTTATGCATTGAATGAGGGCATAAATCAAATTAGGGTCAAATACACGTAGGTACCCTGGAACTACCACAAAGTCTCAATTAAGGGTCCCAAAGAGGGCCTGTAACTCCAAATTTGCAATAAGTAAGTACATCCGTCAACTTTCTTAACGATTGAGGCTTTTCCGTCAGGGGCATTTTTGGGTTTCCATATTTGGGTGTTTTTCCTCTTTTCTTTTTAAATTTTTCACTTCTTCTTCCTTAAGAAGAAGAAACCATCGGCGGCAGCAACAGGTCCTCCCAATTCGTTCAGATCATAAGAGGCATTATGTCGATGGCTCAGGTCCTCTCAGGCGCAGATCTGTCGTCAACTTCCACTAGGGCCACACCACTGCCACGATCGACAGTAACCACCTGATGATCTATCACAAAGGACCCACGACGGCTGGTGAGGAACCAGTGCTTACCATCATAAAACAACAAAAAGAAAAGGGTTATTCAAGCTAGCCGCTTCAATTGAACCTTCTTCGACGATCGATCGGCATCACGATTGCCATAACGATCGGCGAAGAGCCAAAACCCTTGTACAAAAAGCTCATGCCTCTTGCCAACCGTGTGGTTTTCCCTTGCCTCGCCGCCTGTTGGCTCATCACAACATGTCCAAAAAGACGCCTCTGACTGGAAGTAAGACTCAATGAAATTCAGTCAAAGTTGACAACACTTGTGATGTTCGAAGCCAAAATCGAGGACTTCGAATCGAACATGGTCGAAATCAAGTTGGGTTCATAGCAGCAATCGTGCCGGAAGTAGTTCCATTCAGCTCAGGAAGGGCTTCGTCCAAATGAACAGCTTCATCTTCCAGCCTCTTTAACCTGATTCCCAAATCAACTTCAAGAAAGAAAATAGAAACAGAGAAAGAAAACATAAAGATGAAGAACAGTTCGGGCAGTACGGATTAAATCCAAATATGGAAACCCAAAAATTGACGAAAAAGCCTCAATCGTTAAAAAAGTGGACCTTACTTATTGCAAATTTGGAGTTATAGGCCCTTAGTTAAACTTTACTTAATTGAGATTTTGTGGAGCCTTAATTTATCAAATTATTGTAATGTACTATGCCCAAATAAGTGCTTATATGAGAAGGAAAGAATATGCTCACTTGAAAGCTAGTAAACCATGAAATGTGCCAAAAGAGAGCATTATGATCGACCGTGTCCGTAAAATAGCCGTTGAAACTCAAATTCCAAAAATCCAATCGGTTGTAGTGCAATACAGTCGACTTAATCCTATACTTGGAGATACTGCCTTCATTACAGTTAACTGTAGATTCAATACCTTCGATTTTATCCATCTACAAAATTAGGTTTTCCTATCAATTTTAGTGCCCACCAATGCATGCAGGAGAGCCATATGGCCGGACAAGTTATAGGTCAAGGTCATCAATGTGATTATTTCACCAAGACTAGCTACAAAGTAGAAAAAGCTAGACTTGCAATTTGATAAACGACTTTGACCAGTCTTCACGGTAGTCTTGAAGAGTTACAACGTCAAAAGCACAAGTATAAGATGTACTAACTCAAACTTTTTAATCTCTCATATGACGGACACTGATGATATATCCGATAGGGTGGCACCGATATTCTATGATATCTGTCATTTTGCAGCTACTTTACACTTTTGCAGTATCGACAGAGCTACAGTCTTGCAACTTAAAGATATCAGATCCCTAGTAGCTTTTCCATGTCAAGCCCGCATCAACGTATGTCAAGACTGGGTTACTGCGCATATGCGGCCATGAGCTCTCTCTCTCTCTCTCTCTCTCTCTCTCTCTCTCTCTTTTATTTACTTATAATATTTGCAAGAACTCTTCTACTCCGGTGCCACCGGTTTTGATGTACTTGTCTTTATTTGTGTTTTTTCTATGGCTTATATTGTCATGTTCGTACTTGTAAAGCCTTTAAGGCTACCTCCGACAAACTCTTATAATCTTTTTTATCAATGTAATTCTCATAATTATAAAAAATAATAAAAAAAAGATGTAAACTTCATGAACTCAAATGCCAACTAGACAGCTTTTAAAATTTTCACAATCAGTTATCATTAAAACCAAATGCAAGCCTAGGTTGAATAAAAGTGGGCCTAACAATATACATAAAACACCGCATTGCATGTACATAGTATGACTTCTTTTGATGAGACAAACGCGTGAATGAGTTAAGCTTTAGTGACAATGAACTTATAATTTGGATTGCATGACCCACTCTAGTATCATGTGACTATCAATGAAAATCTCACAAGGCTTATGTAACAAGTATTAATTGCTATTTTCTGATGGGAGTATATTCTCAACACGCCGTCTCAAATGTTCTCAGAATTGAAAATTCTTTTGAGTAAGCAGAACACGCAGATGAATTAAACTAGATGAACTTGATTTATATTCATAAGTTGTCTATTGAGTCCGAATTGACTCCCTTCGGATACGTGAAAGTATCCATCTCTGGCAATATATTACTAGACTTAGAGGGTGTTTAAAATTGATTATAGAATAATCAAACCTGATTAAATTTAGATTATATCGGGTTTAAAATTTTAAAAGAAAGTAAAACTGATTAAATCTGCTTCAATATGTTCAAACTGATTGAATCCAGAATCCTCATTTTCTTAAATTCTGATTTAATCAGTTTTTAGAATCATGTTTGACCAAAAGAATTACCAAAATATCCTTACATATACACAAACATTAAATACTCCCTTTCAATTTGAATATATTATATTGTAATTTTAGCACACTAAACCTACTTTATTTTTATTTTATTTTTTTCAAACACTTTTAATCTATTATGATTAAAATGAATTAAAGCTGATTATAAAAGCTGATTCAGATTTAATCAAAATCTATTTTTGATAATCAATCTCAAATGGCCTCTTAATTGTGAGAGAATAAAAACTTCAAAATTCAAGTTAAATGCCAAGTAATTGTGTCAAACTTTTCGTTGGCTGAACTATGGTGGCGTCAGCTAGTGCACAGGTTTGGTGCAATTTATGATGCGATCTAAGAACAATTGCCTTGTTTTTGTCCTGCTTTTCTTCAATTGGGTAATTTGGTTCACCCAAACAAGAGCATAAAAAAATGATAAAGAAAGAGACCATCATTCTCCAGAAATAACGTAAAGCAGGCCTGCAATAACTCTTCCATTAAAAAGCTGCCTAAATCCATAGCGCGACTGCGTTTAGAACAACAAAATTCAAGCTAAGAAATCTATCAGAATGCTTTTATTTGACCAATGATGAAGGTTGAACCATTGAGCCTGCCCAGGAGAGACCATGTTTAGGCACATGAAGACACCCATGCTCCCATCTTGGACATGTTGAATCCACGCCATTTTCTTTGTGACAAATCAAATGTTGGGTCATCTAGAATAGCGCAAAGCCTGCCCACTCGGCATCGCTTACTGGTCGTGGCAATGACCGGTAGGATGATAAAGAGGAAGAAGATCGTGAGTCACGAAACGGTGATGGGGACTTTCCACTTGACACGGACCATCTGGACAAGGTTTCGAGCTCAGAAGCATAGTGGGACTCGAGCTTGAGCTTGTTGGTCCTCTTCTTCTCATCCTTTCGCCTTAGCAACGGATTTATAAAGCAACCAGATGAAACAATTTTAGGATGAGATAAGACAGGCCGATCATGACGTAGGCTCTGGGAACGTGTTCGCGGAGTTGATCGAGAGGAGCGGTTCCGGATCTCCGGTGGAGATGGAAAGTAAAGTCCCCCCGGTGGTGGCCTAAGCTTTTGGGGTGTGCTTGGAAAAGAATGACACCGATCGCTAAGCTTTTCTTTCTGTTTTTGCTGCTGCTCTTCTTGAACGGACGAGTAGTGATGGTTGTAACGCGGTGAATGCTGCTGTTGATCCTCATGTTCTTGGACCTTAGGTACACCCGGCCGGATCTCCCATTTGAAAGGAATGGATCCTGGTTTCGTGAATGAGTCGTCTATGGCCATCTCAAAACTCTGCTGAAGAAAGAAACGAAGCCAACCCACAACCTATCTCCTCTCCTCGTTCCTCACTCTCTGTGTTTATTTATGTACAGGTGGAGTGTAAACGAGGAAGATGTTAGTCTCGGCGAGATTAAAGGCAATGGTGGGGGCAGTGGGCCAATGCAGGGTTCTGTGTCATGCCTTAGACTTGACTTACAGTATCTTAACTAGTATGGAACAGGGACAAGTCCAAGAGGTCCATATCATGAATAGGACATGGTGGAACCATCCGATATGGTCTTTGGAGATACAAACTGAACGGTAGCAAAGATGCCCACCTGCATGGCTTAGAAAACTTCGAACACGCTTTGGAGTTTGAAATGTAATGCCAAAAGGGAAGACTTTGAAATGTCATGTTGACGACTAGACAGAACACCCAAATAAGAAGAGTCATTGCATGTCAGGGTAATTAAATTGTTGTGCATGCCTACCACCCTTTTTCCATACAGAGATGGTACTCTCTGGTCAGTAGCCATCAGGATGTCCCTAAAATCAAGATTGCCAATGACACCAACGTGCAGAAAAGTTGGCAGTCCACTTCCTTCTACGTTCAAGATATGCCCACGCCAGTACTGTTGCTAGTGAGAATTGGTCCACTCTCAGCATCTCCATCGGTAGAGTCGAACAAAGAAAAAGTTTATAGATAGTTGGCCAATAAAAACATAATCTTACATGTAGAAAATACATAATTTGACGAGCAAGCTTAATTCCATCATGCATCCAACTACCTAATTCTCAAAGGAAAATTCTTCTGGCATGTTACAAAGTGCACGCATTGTATTGCTCGCTACATCCAACAGCTGCAAATACTCGTCTGCTCCATCAACAAGGCGCTGCAAACCCCAAAAAAGGAAAAGTGAGACTTTTGCGCATGCTTTGCTAAATAAGTTGGTGCAGCACCTGAGTTCATATAAAAATGTGTTGATTGCAAAACGGCCATTGCATGAGGGAGTGATCTTAAGCTCCCAAACCAGAACTTATGCTTGGTTAAGGATTTGATATCAAAGAAGGAAATGCATAAAGAAGAGGTTTTCTTTTTTTTATTATTATTATTTATTTATTTACTGATTAAGTTTAGTAGCTATCAGTTTCTCTATTTCTTATCCTTTGAGAGACGCAGGCTACACCTTGCAGCAATTAGGAATTATGCCATCTCATCCAGCTGGGGCCCCTCCTCTTCAATGCTGATGCCATTACGAATCCAGCACCAACATGCTTACAGCACTTTTACAAGTTTTTGTTTCTACGCTAATCGGACAACTTACTGACAAATTTCTCATTTCAATTTGATCCTTGGATAAATTTTGGCATTGGTACACTCTCTAATCCTGTGCCACAGCATCCGGAGATCGTATGACTGGCCATACAGCCTGCACGTGACCTGATCACTGACCAGTCGATGACAGGAACTCATGGAGGTAGGCGTCCAGACCGACTACCTGACAAGTGTCTGTTATTGCCTCTGGCCACTGCCACCTCCACCACACCGTGCCTTCTAAGACTTTAAAGATTTGTTCTATCAAAGTAATTTCTTGTGTCTTTTGAATTTTAGAACTCAACGTTGTAATTGAAATGGCCTCCACCGAGCTGTATGTTCATATCGGGTTTTCTGTCTTCAATATGTAATTAGTGGAGATGGAACATTATGACACTGTTTATTAAAGGAATGGGACAAAAATTTGAAACAACCGAAAAAGGAATGGGGGCAAATATTATCTATCAGAAGGAGTAGTTAAAGTTTCTACGTCAAATCCAGGCACCCGTGGCACATAGCAAATCCCAGTTTGAGACGTCCAAAACAAATATTTGGTGCACTGCAAAAAATTGCACGAGGCATGCCCAGAAATGATTGATTAAGGAATGTGTTTGAATTATGCCTGTTAAAAAAACCCATTCTTAAGTTCCAGTATAATAAATTTGAGTTATTTGATGTCTAGTTATTGAACTGTGATGTATTCCTGGACCATGTCTAATTCTAAGAACAAAAAGCATGGATGCAAAGGACAGAGACTGCAAGAATAAATTAACTTGACTAAGAATAGTAACCTTATCTGCTTCACCCAATTTTTTGCATATTCTTGCTTTCTGTTCATCTGAGATATCATCAGCTTCAACGACTATGTCAAACAACTGGAAAATGCATAATGTCAGTTCCTAAGATACAGAAACTGGCCTATTTGGTTGAAATACGAACAAATAAAGCAACAATGAGACCTGAGAAAGCATCTGGGAAACTGGATACCCCTCTGCAATTACATTTTTGACTTCCTTGTCTGCCAAGTCAAAATTACCACTTCTACAACCTGAAAAAAGAGCCTGTACAACCTCCTGCGGGACAACCTGATAAATACAAGGAGTCAGATGGAAGTGCCCAAAACAAGGAGTTCAATGGTGGGGAACAAAATCCTAAAGTTAAAGGCGAACAAGATACCAGGACTTTATTGGTTTTCTGCATGGTCATCTCAGAACTATGTGATTTTAATTTCTCAGCAAGTAACATGCAAGCCTAATCTAATCTAAAGCAGAAACATTCGGCACACGTCATGTGCCGCAAAAAGGTCAAGGTGGCCTGGAGGAAGCATGCACAACAAACTCAGAAGCAGATGCACCACGATACTATATTAGCAAGATCACAATGAGTGTGTGTGTGTGTGTGTGTGCGTGCGTGCGTGTGCGTGTGTGTGTGAGAGAGAGAGATGAAAAGTCACAAGAAATTTCTTCAACATTGGCAAAAGTTCTAGGCTCCCTTTTACATGTGATACAATAAATAGATGATTATGGAAAAGAAACGTGGACATTACAAACACCTTAAAACGATGGAGCAAGCTACTCCAGACTATTGATTATGAGCTTAATGACTTCACTATCAAGTATAAAGCTAAGATCTTCACGAACTTTGAAATCATATGTATTTTATTTAGCATGTTGAGGAAGTTTAGATATCTACGAGTGTGAAGATGCTGCCAGATCTATAACCAAATAGCTTCATCAATATTAGAACCAAGGTGCATTATTAGAACAAGGTGCAAGAGACTCCACAGTCCACGTGCTAGATAGATGTTACATTTACATGATTTCAAATCCACCAGACCAAGTTCCATAACTTTAATTTCTAAGCTAAGATCTCCAAATAAATATGTTTAGACTACACTTGGTAAATAGTTTCACAGAGAGTGACTGAAGACGCATCACTACAATATACTAATGATACGAAAACTAACATTGCTAAGGCCTGCAAAACGGCACTAGCAATACTTCCAATATAGATAACAGAGATGTAAGAGTTATATAACTGCTGCTTACCTAAGAGGAACATGTAAAGCTCTATAATTTAAAGATGAAAACAGAAGGCTCAAAAGCTGTAAACTACAACCTTCTTAAGATTGAGAAGTAGGAGTTGAATTGGATTAAAAGCTTTTAAATTTTAAGTAACACTGGCATACCCCTGATACACTAATCAAGTCCTTGGATGAAATAGAAGATCCAAACAAGCGAGCAGCTCCCTGCATTAAAACTCTTAAGCTTGAATTTACTCAAGGGAAAAAAGAATGGGAGGATGATAATGGAAGTGAAGTTTCATAGTTGTACAATATTCTTGGAACTAGAAGTAGTTCTACATATGGTGTTGAGGAACTTATAAGGTAATATAAGCAGCAAGAAACCAGTTATACTGAGGTTCATTCCAGGGCTACTTTCACTGAAGAATGAACATGATCCATCAAATTTATCGAGAGTATGAGATCATAAGTTTCAGAATGGAACCTCCTCTAACCTGCAAGTATGTTATTGCCCGACGAAGATCGCCTTGTGAGATGGAACTCAAGGTTGAAAGAGCCTATAATCAGAAATAGACGTAATCGTCACTTGCAAAGATGTTAAACAAAACTCAGACAAAGATAAGAGGCCATTTCACTCACAGGCAAAAGTTTCTAAAACAGACATCAATAGTTAGATCCATACCTCTGAATCCAAATTTAGGCCTTCCTCTCTGCAAATGTGTAATATACGACTGGTCATGATGTCCTCCGAGAGTGGCTTGAACCTGAACTTTGCACATCTAGAAGCAAGCGGCTCTATGATCCTAAACAAGAAATATTTAAGTAATAAGAAAATCCGGACATTAGTAATATCAAGGCAGTAAGATTCTTTACTAAGATTTGAAAAACAAAACAACTCTACACAGTATTTTTCGATTTTAATGTATGAAGTATCCTATACCTGCACCGTACACATCCAAATAAAAAGATACATGTGTTCCTTAGATCTTATCCATCGTATTGTGCGTCTTGTTCTAGATGCAAATTTGCAAACATTAAAATTAAAAAACTAAAAAGGGTTGAAATTCGAAACTGATTGACTTTCCAAGAATGTACATGCTTAAATGAGAGTGCTTCCATAATAAACTAAACCGCAGAATAATGGTATTTAGGTCTTTTGGCTAATGTAAGGCACATTAGAAGTTACTTTATTTTCCAAGTCCTTTTGTTATTAGGTCTAGTCTTTGGTAGTTACAATATTTTCATTTTCATTTTGTCATCAGGTTGAGTCTTTTGTTTAATTAATTTGGTAGGCTCTAAAATATAGCAATCCTTTACTTAGTAGGAAAGGTCTCTTCTGTTTTCTCAATATAAACAAGCATTGTAAGAGCTATTAAGATAGCAACTTTTGAAATCTTTTAGTGGTGGATTACATTGAATTTCTTCTCGGTGAGAGACTCCTAGAAAGCCTTAGTGAGACTCTTTAAGAGTTTTGTTATTGGTTGTTTTCCTTTCCCGGTTTGTTTGTAGATATAAGCACCAAAAACACTGTTATCGGGTACTGTTCACAGCGCCCTAAAAAGCCCCAAAGATGTATCCCTTTAAATCCTAAACCCTAACTCCAGCTTCTAGATCACAAAACCTACAAATATAAGCCCTAGCCCACCATACCAGCTTGTAGGACGGCCTTATATACCCTTCGTATTTATTTAGTAAGGCCCATCCTATATCAATTTTGGCATCATAGGCCGTTGTTCCTGGCTGCAAGTTGTATGCAATTAAGGAACAGTAACATTAACAATATGATGGGCTCCAAACACAATTTAGGGGCCACGATGCAAGTTCTTTGATAGAAGAAATTTCTGCTATTCAAATCTCACTCTAGAGGTATGAAGAAGAGTTTTCAAACATTAATCGTCAATTCAATGATATACTAAAGGTCTTGGAAAGAGGTCAAGAAGGTAAAAAGAATATTGAGGCTGAATCTGATAATGATGACGATGCACGCTCTACTACGAGGCCACGAAGAAACAAGGCGAAAGGTCGAAGTCATATAATGGGAAACGAGGGATTTGGCGTGAATCAGATGCCTGATGATGTGACCAAGAAGATACGTCTTGAAGTTGCTGAATTTTGTCGAAAACTCAATCCGATGGCCTTCCTTGACTGGCTTATGGCCATGGAAGATTACTTTAAATGGTACTTTATGCCTGAAAACAAGAAAGTTCAGTTGGTGAAGGCAAAATTGAAGGGTGCAGCCCTGCTTGTGGTGGCATAGCATTGATGATTTGCTTTCTAAAACTGATCAAGAACCTGTTAATAACTGGGATAAGATGAAGCTAAAGACAAAAAAACACTTTCTTCCTGCTGACTATGAGCAGTATTCAAAGATGTTTTGCCTTAAGCAGGGTAATACGGCAGTTGAAGAATATACAGAGGAGTTTCATAAGCTCACAATTCGAACAGTGCGAGGGAAACTTCCGGTCAACTTGCTGCTCATTATAAATCTGGCCCGCAAACAGATTTCCAACTTGAGATGGCAGCCATACACTGTATTATCTTGGATGATGTGTACCACTAGTCGAGGCACAAGCAACCGTGCTCAAGGAAATGCTACCAAACCCTCTAACCAACCTCCCAAGAGAGGCAGCAACCAGCCTGTTTGAAGTCCTACGAGTGGTGATACGGATAAAGGAAAGCCTCCAAGTGGTTTATAATAGGACAACGTTGTTAAACTATGCTACAAGTGTTGTGGTCGTGGTCATCTTGCTGTTGTTTGTCCGTCTAAGGGCAACACTTTTGTATGGAAGAGCCGCAGGCTGAATCTGAGATTACACTGGAACAAGATGCGAACTGTAATGAAACACAAAGGAATCAAGATGTTAATTATTGTGAGGGAAGTACAGGAAGGCTTTAGTCTTGTTAGGAGACCACTGTAGACAATCCCCAATCCCGTAGAAGAGGATTGGCGTCGCACTAATATCTTTCACACCTAAGTCTCTTGTCAAGGAAGATTATGCACTCTCATTATCGATGGAGGCAGCAGCTTGAATGTAGCTTCACAAGAGCTTGTTGACAGGCTTGGTTTGAAGATGGAAAAGCATCCTAATCCTTGTAGGGTCGCTTAGGTGAATGATACTTCAATCCTGTAAGTTTTCATTGTTGGGTCACTTTTTTAATCAGCAAAGATTTTGAACAACCTATGTGATTTGATGTCCTCCAATGAAACCGGCCATATGTTGCTTGAAAGACCGTGGCTTTTTTATCGTAATGTGCAGCATGATGGTTATAAGAATACTTATACCCTAAAGCACAGTGGGCACACAAAAGTCCTTCGACCTTTAAGAATTCCAAAAGAGAGAAGGCAACAACTAGAGATTCTGAACGTACATGCCTTTGAAGAAGCTAGTAAAGAAGAAAAAGTTATTTTCACTTTGGTGGTGCACGAGGTAACTGAACCAGTGAAAGGAGTTGTAGGTCGGTCCGTGACCCCTGGATGCCGAAGGTGTCCTTGGGGTGATCTCGTAGTTCCTACGGGGTGGAGATGATGGGGTCGGTCCATGGATTTGCCTACTTTCACGCAATTCACAGGGTTCAACAAGCAATCGATATTTCACGATCAAGGGTGTAATACTCTTTGTAGTAGCGGTCCTTATATATCGTATTAACAATCGAAATATGGTCGAAAGAAAAAATCTCTATTTGATAGGGCTTCTTCCTATACCCATGAATTCCATTGGACCCAGAAATGATACATTGCCGAGTCAAAAATATATTCGATTTCGAGATAGCATAGGAAAATAAAATATATAAAAACAAAAAGAAAGGAGAGTGAACTGATACAAAAAGAACTCTGTTCGACTTAATGATTCTAATCAAAATCAACTTTCTGAGCGCAACAAGAATTGGTATTATCAAATAATATCAGAGGGATTTGCAATTATTGTGGAAATTCCATTTTCGCTACGATTAATACCTTCCCTAGAAAGGCAAGGGATAATCAAATCTCATAATTTACGATCAATTCATTCAATATTTCCTTTGGCAGGCGTCAGCCCCTATACATGGTATTAAGACTTTGCGGAGACCTGTGTTTTTGGTAAACAGTCGCCCGGGAGCGAAACAATCAACCTATTGATATTGGAAGACCCAATGGATTCTTCCAATGTATCATTTCTGGGTCCAATGGAATTCATGGGTATAGTAAGCGACGAAATGCTTCGGCGAGTCGAAAATAAGCATAGATCCGGAGATTCCCAAATAGGTCAACCTTTCAAACTGCTGTTGAATCCATGGGCAGGCAAGAGACAACCTGGCAAACTGAAACATCTTGATCCCCAACAATTTACCAGCGCAACTCCCCCGGATGTGTAACATTCAACATGTGATTGATTTGGTCCTTGGTTCGGTTTTACCTAATTTACCTACTTATCGCATGAGCCCAAAAGGGTATGAGGAGCTGAGAAGGCAGGTTGATGAGTCATTGGCTAAAGGTTTTATTCGAGAGAACCTAAGTACTTGTGGGTTACCTGCTTTGCTAAACCCAAAGAAGAATCAGTCATGGCATATGTGTGTGGACAGCCGTGCAATCAATAGGATCACTATTAAATACATGTTTCCTATTCCTAGACTCAATGACATGTTAAACACGACGACGGGAGTAGTAATTTTCTCGAAACTTGATTTGAAAACAGGATATCACCAAATACGTATCCGTCCCAGAGATGAATGGAAAACAGCTTTTAAGACCAAAGATGGTATATATGAATGGCTAGTCATGCCAGTTCATCTAACTACTGCTTCGAGCACTTTTATGAGGCTTATAACACAGGTTTTGCGTTCTTTTATTACGGAAGTTTGTTGTTTTTATTTCGATGACATCCTTATCTATAGTCAATACCATGAGCAACACAAAGAACCCTTAAGGCAGGTTTTGGAAGTTCTTAGGAATGAAAAATTCTACCTCAATTTGAAGAAGTGTACCTTCATGAGTTCCATGTTGTGTTCTTGGCCTTTGTTGTCTCTAAAGGTGTTGAGGCTGATCCGGACAAGGTTAAAACAATTGTTGATTGCCTTATCCTATGTACTATGCATGAAGTACAAAGTGTTCATAGTTCGGCTACATTCTGCCGTAAGTTTATTCGAAAATTTGATACTGTTATGGCACGAATAATAGAACGTATGAAATCTTTAATTGGACAGGGGAAGCAAGCAAGGCAGTTGAAAGATAAAGTCCAAGGTGATTACAGCTCCACTTCTACGCTTACCAGATTTTTATAGAAGTCTTTGAGGTCACTTGTGACTTATCATGTGGGTATTGAAGCTGTCCTTAGCCAAGGACGACATCCTATAGCCTATTTTAGCAAGAAGCTTAATGATGTCAAGAAGAGATACTTACATACAGTAGGGAGTTTTATGCAGTGGTTCAGTCATTTTAAGGATTGGCATTATTATCTCATTCACCGGGAATTTGTCACATACTTGGATCATGAAGCATTGCGGTATCTTAACTCTCAAAAGCATGCAAGTTCAAGATGTGCCAATTAACTATCTTCAGCAATACACCTTTAGATTGAAGCCCTGGGCAGGAGTAGAGAATAACATGGCTGATGCACTTAAAAGGAAAACCTCTCTCTTTGTAAGCATGTCCTTCTCTATGGTTGGCTTCGAGGAGTTTATTGTTACTCTAACAACACGGATTTCGGAAGTCTATACTCTTCTCTCCTTGATGATGCTGCAGGGCAGCAAGCTGATTTTCAACTTTTGGATGGATCTTTGCTTTATCAAAATTGATTGTGCTTGCCAAAAACCTCCCTTTTAGATCATGTGATATGGAAGCTTCATGGGTCAGGTTTAGAAGGTCATTTTGTTTGGACCAAAAAAAAAAAAAAAGGTCATTTTGAACTTTGATAAGACTATTGCCATGGTGGAGGATCGATTCTTTTGGCCAAGCTTAAAGAAGGATGTATGTAAAGTCGTCAATGTAGAGCTTGTCAATTGGGAAAGGTTCTAAGCAAAATACTGGCTTGTATACGACATTGCCTACTCCTAATCGACCGTGGGAAGAGACAAGCATGGATTTCAAGCTATGAATGCCTAGAACGAGCAGGGCTTTGATTCTATATATGTTGTGGTGGATCGTTTTTCCAAAATGGCCGACTTTATACCTTGCAAGAAGGCTTCTGATGGTTCTTACATGGCTAATTTGTTCTTCGAGGAAGTAGTTCACCTACATGGGCTTCCTAAGTCCATTGCTTCCAATCGCGATGTGACGTTCGTGAGTTATTCCTGGAAAATGTTATGGACCAAATTGAGTACTAAATGTTCTCGAGCTCCTTTCATCTCCAAACGGATGGTCAAACCGAAGTTGTCAACCGTAGCCTTGGTAATCTGTTGTGTTGTCATGTTAGTGATCATATCGCAACTTGGGACAACATTTTGCCTCAAAATTTGATTGCAACAGTTCTGTCAATTGCACTACAAGATCTCCTTTTAAAGTTGCATCGGAATTGAAGCCTAGGCAGCATATAGACCTTGCACCCTTATCTATAATGTTTCAATTTACTGAAGATGACTACTCTTTTGCGCATCACATTCACGATATTCATGAAGAAGTGCGCAGGAGGATGAATGCTAGCAACCAACAGTACAAGCGAGCAGCAGATGTGCATAAAAGGTCTCTAGAATTCAAGGAGGGTGATTTAGTCATGGTGCGGCCAAGAACGTCATGGTTTCCCACAGGCACATACCAAGAGTTACATTAAAAATCACTTCCAGAGAGAGTGCATATTTACTAGATGTACCTTCTGAATTTCCAATTAGACATACATTCAATGTGGGTTAAACCTCTATCACGGTCATCAAGTTGACGAAACTAGTAATAAAAACATCCAACTACCTCCAACTTCAAAATCGTTTCCCAAAATGTAGCATATTATTGAAGATCGCGTTTTTTCAACACGTCACGGAATTAACGCAAGTTTATGGTGAAGTGGCATGGTAAACCACTCTAAAAAGCACATGGAGTACGCCAGCAGATTTTGAGAAGTTTAATCCCGACCTCTACAGGTTTTATCAAGCTTCAAAACTCAACGGTGTAAAGTTGGGAATTGATGGTGCAGATTTCTGAGCAAAGGGTATGTAGGTCTTTTGATATGTAAGCCAGATCAGAAGTTACTTTTTTTGCTAAGTTCTTTTGTTATTAGGTCTAGTCTTTGGTACTTACTATGTTTTCATATTGCTTTTGTCAGAAGGTTGAGTCTTTAGTTTAGCTAATCTGGTAGGTTCTAGAGTATAGGAATCCTTTACTTTAGTAGGAAAGGTCTCTTTTATTTTTCTTTATGTAAACAAGCATTCTAAGAGCTATTGAGACAACTTGAGTAATAGAATTACAGCAGCTTCTACTTTCTTTCAGCGGTTCGACTTGAATCTCTTCTAGGTGCGACTCCTAGAAGGCCTTAGTGAGACTCTAAGGTTTTGTTATTGTTTCTTTTCCGTTCCCCATTTGTTTGAAGATAAAAGCACCAAAACACTGTTGTCGGGCACTGTTCACAGCACCCTAAACAGCCCAAAAATGTATCCTGTAAATCCTAGCCCCAACTCTAGCTTCTTAATCACAAACCGTACAACTCTAAGCCCTAGACCACCATACCACCTTGTAGGACAGCCTTATATGCCCTTAGTAAGATCCTCCGCCCTACATCAGAGTTCATGGATGGTGGTTACTTTTTGGCAATTACTTCCTCTGAGTAGAAACCTGACTAGAAAATTCTAATCTTAACTGATAACTGATCTAGAAAAGTTTTAACTCTAATCCCCTTCCTATTTCTTTCTTTCCTTTTTTTTGTGGGTGGGGAGGCACTATTACTTCAAACTGCTGTATTTTGGAAATTAACAGACAGGGTGTGGATTTTTCTTATTTCGTTGTTTTTTGTGAAAGTAATGTTACTGGAAACAGCATTCTTGTAATACCCCGAACCCTAAAATACTCTTCATTTAAATTGGTATTTTTAGCGACAAATTTATTTTTCTTAGCATTGATATAATTTTTAGAGACGATATATTTTTTATATATACTCAACGTCGACGTGTATTTTTTGCGGCGAACTATCTACCTTAGCATTTGATATACGTTTAGCGACAATAAAAAATTTCTTTAGTAGCGGTGTACTTAATAGCAACGATTTGTCAAACGAGATAACGTAATAACCCGTTGATAAATTTCTTAACGCATAAATTATCATAAATGTTTATTGTTGGACCATTTCGCGATAATAAGTTCGGGTAAGCAAATTTAGCGACAAATGAATGAGTAGGGTTTTATTTTTCTAGCTAGGGTTTTTATTTACATATATATATATAACACATGTTCTGGGGCAGCCGTCCAAGGCACCCCTTTAACCCGCCAGACTCACTTGAGAGAGAGAGAGAGAGGAAGGACGGGACAAGGATTTCCGGCGATCGTCTTGGGTTTTCCGGTAAGTTTTCTAAATCTTTTTCTCTTTGTTAGTTAATGGTTTATAGAATAAAAGGGAGGCTTGGGATTTCAGCCTTGAGAGTGGGTTCTGTGAGTTTGGTGGCTGCTGCGAAGTGAGTTGAAGGGTATACGGTGCCGCGTAGAAGCTGTGTATATGTGTGAGTATATTGTGTGCTTGTGTGTTTTGTTGTGCAGCCATGGGGCTGCCGTATTAGAGAGAGAGAGAGAAACGGTTTCTTCGATGGGAGGCAGTGTACGCAGAAGCGAAGGCGACGGCAGCCATGTTGCCGTGATGGGTTCACGGGAAAGCAGCCATGGCTGCCGTGGAAGTGTACGCGTGAGTGTGTGGGCGCATGGGTTGTATGAGAGAGGGTTTTCTAAATGGCAAAAGTTAGTTACAGAACTTCTCAATGTAGAAGATGAGATTGGTCGTAAGTTGCCCGAGGAAGATAAGCTAACTGAGAGTTGAGCTAAAAATGTTTAGGGTCTTCATTGTCAGTGGTTACGGTGATTGGGGATATGGGCAAGGACATAGTGACTAGAAATATTTTCCAACAGTTTCGTGGCTATGAAATATGTGGTGTTAGGGTATGGCAGTGGTTGGGTTAGTAAAGGTTGATTTGTGTTTATGTAGTATACGATATTATTTGGTTCTACCAATGAGTGGGTTTATATTTTTTGAGTGTATTGTGTGTTTGGTGCGTTGTGTGTGTGTGTATATATATATATATATATATATATATATATGGGAGCTGATCCGTTGATAGCGCTAGCAACTTGCTAGCGCTGTTTGGTCGTCCGCTACATTATGTAGCGGACAATAATTTACCGTCCGCTACATAATGTAGCGGACGGTGAAAAAAATTGCTGTTGTGGCGCGCAATCTGACCGTCCATTCTCGCCCGTGGACGGCCAGATTGCGCTAGCAACTTGGGTTAAGTTGCTAGCGCTAGCACTGGATCAGCCCCCTATATATATATATGGATCGTGATCCATTGATAGCGCTAACAAGTTGCTAGCGCTGTTTGGCCATCCGCTACATAATGTAGCGGACGATAATTTACCATCCGCTACATTATGTAGCGGACGGTGAAAAAATTCGCTGTTGTGGCGCGCGATCTGGCCTTCCAATCTCGCCCATGGACGGCCAGATCGCGCTAGCAACTTGGGTTAAGTTGCTAGCGCTATCATTTTATCATCTCCCTATATATATATATATATATATATATATATATATATATAGGGAGCTGATCCGTTGCTAGCGCTAGCACTGTCCGCTACATAATGTAGCGGACGGTAAATTATCGCCCGCTACATTATGTAGTGGACGACAAAACAGCGCTAGCAACGTGCTAGCGCTAGCAATGGATCACGACCCATATATATATATATGTGTGAGTGTGTGTGTGTGTGCGTGCGGGAAATGGGTCCGTGCGTTTGTGAGTGTTGTGCACTCTAGTGTGTGCATGCAATGTGTTTTGGAGCAT
The DNA here is from genome assembly GCA_033065855.1 of Escallonia rubra. NCBI lineage: Eukaryota > Viridiplantae > Streptophyta > Magnoliopsida > Escalloniales > Escalloniaceae > Escallonia > Escallonia rubra. The sequence goes on along the minus strand of JAVXUO010002817.1, from coordinate 210,638 downwards.
AGAGGTGTGTGTGAGTGGGTCTGAAGTGTGTTTTGGTTGTGTGCATTTGTGGTGTGTGTATACATATATTTGCATGATTTGGAGTGAAGTTGTATGTGTGCAAAGTGGGGATTGTGTAAGGTGCAAGGGGTGTGTAATGAGAGTGTGCGTATGGTGTAAAATGGGTATACTGGTGTGTGTGTTGACTGAGGTGTGCGTGTTGTGTGTACCGTGTGAATAGGAGAGTGAACACTGTGTGTTTGCAAGTGCTGTGTGTGTGCGTGTATGTGAAGGGAGGGAAGAATGAGGGAAAGTTGTGTGTGTGTGTAAGGCTACCAAGGGGGCAGCTGGGTGAGTGTAGAGGTGAAGGAATGGGGGAAGTGTGCGGGTACTGTGAAATGGTGGGTGTGACCATGTGTGATTGTGAACCTGTTTGCATGTGTGTTTGTGAGAGCTGTGCACAAGAGTGGGTATATACATATGTGTGCAGTGTGGTGTTGTGTTGTGTGAAAATATGTGAGTGTATGGTGTGTGCAATGGATGTGTGTGGGTGCGTGTGTGCTGAGTGAAATCTGCAAGGTTGTGAGTGGTCTGTGAGGGAGTTAGAGATTGGGTGCAGAGAATAAAGGAGAAAGTGAAGTGGGTTTAAGGTCAGTGAATACCACGAGTCCGCGCTATGTACAGCGCATGAGTTGGTTAGCGCATAGTAATCATTAGCGTGTCAAACTTTACAATATAGCACGTTAGGCTATATTAGGATTTGTGGCAAATTTTAATAATTTTCTGAAATCGTATGTATTTGTTATATTTTCTGCAAGTTCAGACTTAAAAAATTCTTTTGAGCCTTTAAACTCATGAAAATGTTTTGGAAAAATAAGAGTAATCTTTTTATAGTATAAAGAAGATTCCAGATTAAGTTTGGTGAATTTTAGAGGTGATTTGCTATAATTTTTATATCGCATCGGTTGAGCAAAATGAATAATTTAAAAATAGTTTTAATGCCTTTTAAATTCTAATTTCAATTTCTATAATTTTGATACATATATTAAGGCTTTTACAAAAATAATGAGTCTTTATATCCAGCTAGAAGCAATTACGGTAATTTATGGGCTTTTAGTGTATTTAAAGAAATTATTTTTAATTCGAAAATATTCAAAATTTATATTTTTATTCCCTATGCTGTATTAAGCTATAAAGACTGCTTAATGAAAATTAAAAACATTTCTGGGGTAATTCTGAGCCTCGAAGAGTGTGACGAGTTTCGGGATAGGTTGGCCGTGTGTGGGACCCGCTTCGAATTTTGTCGTTCCGAATAGAGAAATGGGTACGCTATGGGATAGTTAAATTAGGTTTACGATATATTAGTGTGGATAGTGTTCTGATAAGTGATTTGTCAACCTAGGTTAATTATGAGGATTTGATCGAGAGCGTTTTAACTTCAGCTCACTTGGATCGAGGTAAGGGATTTCTTTCGAAACCCTATTTCATCTATTTGACATCGTAAACATTTTCCTATATTGTTATTGAAGTTTCATTGGACTCGATTAGAATTGTTATGAAATTGCATCGATTTCCATTAATACCTTGTTTTTTAGCCTTACGCGTATATTGAAATTCCTATTCAATGCTCCGCAATTATTTCTCGTTTGCATCGATTTTATCATTGTATCATCGATTTTTGCATTCTGCATATTGACATGAGTTAGTGTATTGAGGAGTTATAAGGATGGTTTGTTACTGTCGGGAGATGCTAGTACCTTAATGGTCTAGCTAGTGTTCATATGCATATGTAACCATATTGTTAGTGAGCACTGCCTGTATGGCTTTGCTAAGTGTTACCCTGCACTGCCTGTGTGGCTTTGCGTTGTACTCATTATTAATATCATCTGTATTATTTCAGTATAATTGAAATTGTTACCATATATATCTAGTTTGGTTGAGGGATTTGAGTTGAATCTCTTCCCTATTGTTTTTAAAGGGAATCTGATATTCATTGTATTCCTCTTTTAATTTTTGAGCGACCTTACTGAGCTCTCGAAAGGTCACTCCCTTTTTTTGTTCCCTTCTGCGGGAAACAATCATCAGTAAGATTCCGGAACTAATGAGCTTGGTTATGGAATAGCTTAACATTTTTTTTCATTATTTGTTTATTTAAGCCCCTGCGAGGGAACTAGCATGTAACTTAATAAGTTAGTACTTTGATTTCGTCTTGTGTTGAGAAAGGTTTGCCGAGATATTTGAGTTATTGTAGAGTTCTGATATGGATATTATTGGGTTATCTTTAGAGGTATTGAATTGATTGAATAATTGAAGAGTTGATCGATTGATCGGTTAACGCTCCGGAAATTCCGGGGTGTTACAGTTAGTATCAAAGCTTAGGCTTTTGATTCTGTAGACTTAGAAACTTATACTAGGAAACTTGTTTGAGTAGTTGGAGTATTCGGAAGAGAATCAAATGACCTTAGTAAATGATAGGGTAGTTATATATATATATTGACCTAGACGATCGAATATTGATGACGCTTGTATTTTCATTACTGTAGGATTTGGCTGGGGTACCTAATGACGCACAGCTCGGTTTTGGAGGATGGATAGAAGACGATGAATTTGAGGAAGAACCCTTTGAGGAGGATCCGGAGGAAGATCCTGAGGAGGAAGGGCAAGAAGATGAAAACCTTACTGTGATTGAACTAGAGGGGCCGGTCGAGAATGATTTTGGGGTCGAACGCGACGACTCCGTACCTTGTAAATGGGAACGGAAGTGCACCCAATTGGCTAATGAGAAGGATGATCTGATCCGCCAGATGGCGTCCCTAGAGGTGGATATCAGCCAAGTGAGGGAGGAAAGAGATTCACTGAATGAGAGGTTTTGATAACGCTTGGGGGCAAAGGCGGTACGACTATAACTACGACAACTACATTGAGGAGGAAAACAATTAGGGCGGAGAAAGCGAGAGAGAACAAAATTTATGTTGCATTCTCTCTTTTAGGAAGCAACAGTAGTGTCAGTAGAGAATAAGCTTGTGTCTTTGAAATCTGTAGAAGCGCACAATTTTTTCTTCAACATTTGATTAATGTTATTTATTTTGATAAGTTTTAAATTGCATTGTTTTTTATAAATATAATTGTACAACACTGATAATAGTTTATTTTATAGCATGGCACGCACACGTAATGGTAATACCAGAGGCTGAGGAGGCCGTACCAGAGGCCGAGGAGGCCATACCGGGGGTTGTACTTGAGACCAAGGGGTTCCAGTTGGGGGTATACTCCAGGAGATTCCAGTTGGGGAGGTACCCCCTACAGAGCCGCAACCACCCAATCAGGAACCCATGACTGCTACTCTTAATACTATGAACCAACTTCTGGCAATCATGGCCCAGAATTTGGTCAATCAGCAACAGGGTATACAAAATCTTGTTCAGCCACAGGGAGTACCTTAAGCGAGTTCAATAAACAGAATTCGGCAAACTTCAACGGGTCAGTGGACCCGATAGAAGCAGAGTCCTGGATTGCGGAATTGGAGAAGATATTCCGAGCTATTGGGTGTACGGATAAGCAGAGGGTTGAGTTTGTAGTATATCAGCTGAGAGGAGAGGCTGACCAATGATGGAAGATGGTGGAGACCAGTAAGACTGCGCAGCAAAGATCTGAGATGACTTGGGAATAGTTCAAAGAGCTATTCAATAAGCGGTACTTCTCTGAGAGCTACCGCGAGCAGATGCTGAGAGAGTTCGCCAACATAACTCAGGCGGAAAGGGAGACAATGGATGAGTATGAGATGAGGTTTTCACGATTGGCCAGATTCGCAGACAAGATGCTACCGACCGAGGTCGATAGGTGTCAGAAATTTGAGTGGGGGCTTAGGCCTGGTATGAGGGACGGAGTAATCTCGGCTCGGTTGTCGAGCTACGTGGAGTGTGTGGATCTAGCGCGTGCATTGGAACAGTCTAAATCCAACAATAAGAAGAGGTTTGAGCAGCGCCAAGGTGGCCAGAAGAGGGACAGAGAGGAGGGTAGGTCCTCAGAGGCTAACAAGCGTCAGCAACTTTCTTTTGCACCACATCGAGGTGCTCATAGTCAGAGGACGGGGCAGAACTAGGGATTCAGATCCGCTTCACATCAAGGATCTAGACCTGGACAGAGTTTTGGGGGTCGACCAATGCAGAACATGGGTTATAGGGAGGCACAGAGTGAGGGAGCTAGATCGGCACAGAGTTTTGAGTCCAGACCGCCACTTGGGCCAGGGCATCGATCTACACAGAGTGCGGGTCCGGGTACCAGGGCAGTTTCTCAAGCTGCTCCTTATACTACGTGCGGGAAGAATCAAGGCGACAGACCGTGTTATAAAGTTATTGGGGGATGCTACAAGTGTAGGAGCACATAACATCAGGTTCGAGATTGCCCATCAGCCAGGGAGAACCAGTCAGCTTTCCGTCCCGCTCCTACAGCCAGTGCGGCAACGAGCAATGCTCCTTGTCGAGGAGGACAGAGTCAGCAAAGCCCTACTCAGCAGTCTCAACAGGGACAGAGGCCCAGGACGTCAGCCCGTCTCTTCTCTATGTCGGCCCAGGATGCTGCGACATCCAATGACGTGATGTCAGGTACACTTCCAGTTAACTCACTAGATGCTCGTGTATTGTTTGAATCGGGAGCATCATACTCTTTTGTATCACCTACATTTGCACGACGATTGAAGGTGAAAACCCGACCTTTAGAGACTGACCTCATGATAGGCACTCCGTTGGGAGAGTCCTTGATAGTATCGACGACTCTTTGTGATTGTAGTGTTCATATTGGGGATAGAGATCTTCTTGTAGACCTCATTCCCTTAGCTATTCGTGATTTTGACATTTTATTGGGGGCATGGATTGGCTATCCGCCAATCATGCGTCTGTGGATTGTCATGGGAAAGTAGTTCATTTCGATATACCGGGTCAGCCAAATTTTGTTTACCGTGGGTCTAAACCGAGTGGGCTAGTTAGTATAATTTCGGCTATCAAAGCACAACAATTATTGTGACGGGGTTGTCAGGGATATATAGCACATGTTAATGATACGAGTCAGAATGATCATGAGTTGACGTCTATTCCTTTGGTAGAGCAATATCCGGATGTGTTTCCTGAGGAGTTGCCAAGGGATCCTATAGATCGTGAGATAGAGTTCGTGATCGACCCTGTTCCGAGTTCGAAGCCTATATCTAAGGCACCGTATCGTATGACTCCAACTGAGATGAAAGAGCTGAAGGAGCAGTTGAAGAAGTTACTAGATCGGGGGTTCATACGTCCTAGCGTATCCCCATGGGGTGCTCCAGTCCTCTTTGTAAAGAAGGACGGTACACTGAGGCTCTGTATCGATTACAGAGAGTTGAACAAGATTACAATTCGTAACAAGTACCCATTGCCCTGTATTGAAGACTTGTTTGATCAGCTTCAGGGTGCTTGTTACTTTTTGAAGTTCGACTTGAGGTCAGGGTATCACCAACTGAAGGTAAGAGAGGAAGATATACCGAAGACAGCATTCCAGACACGTTTTGGGCATTACGAATTTGTGGTTATGCCTTTTGGTTTAACGAATGCCCCAGCAACTTTTATGGATCTAATGAACCGGGTGTTCGGAAACTATTTCGATCAGTTTGTCATCGTGTTCATCGATGATATTCTAGTATCCTCGAGGTCGGAGGAGGAGTATAGGGAACATTTGAAGCTAGTGTTGCAACGGCTGAGAGACCACAAGTTATACGCGAAACTCTCGAAGTGCAAATTTTGGCTGCAGCAGGTTGGTTTCCTTGGACACGTGGTGTAACACCCCAAAATTTAGAGGTGGTCAATATATTACTGGTTGGTTGAGGAAAAATTGATGATGATCTTAAATGACAATTGGGATTGACATTATCGTGCTTGTTGGGTGTGATCCTGTAATTGCGACACCTCGTGCTTATTGATGAGTCAATGTTGATTACTTCTCTGATCGACACCTCGTGCTACCTATTTTGTCGTGCGTGTGATGTGTCAACGTAGTATCGCGACACGTCGTGCTTCAAGCCTTGTCGTGCTTGATAGGTGGCACAAGCTTGTATCGCCACCTCGTGCTTCGAGCCTTGTCGTGCTTTGGTTAGCATTGTCGTGCTTGCTAGGTGGCACAATTTTGTCTTGCCACCTCGTGCTTCCAGTCTCGTCGTGCTTTGCTTAGCCTTGTCGTGCTTGTTAGGTGACACAGCCTTGTTTTGCCACCTCGTGCTTCCTAGAATATTCTATAAATAGGCCTTTGATCTCTTTCTAAATTATTTTAAGTTATCTTTGACTTTCATGAATAGATAGATGGATAACGAGTGAGAGAAGACAAATCATTGTACCTGATTTGGAGGAATTGTTTAAGTGGATTTTTCATGATTTAGGTAAGGGGAATTCCATATCACTATTCTTTTATGCCACGTGGTTATTTATTTCTCAACGTTCGTTGTACTCCTAAACATTGTTGTCCTGAAATCTTGCTCAAATGCTTTATTTTGAATATTGGTAAACATCTTGTTTTTTAAATATGTTTGTGGGACGTGGCTTAAGTGCTTTTGATCAATGACAGAGCTCCAGTGATTTGTCTATGTGCATGGTATGTTATGATACAGCTGAGCTTTGGCGGATCCCTTTGAGGATACCGGAAGCAAGATGCTGAAGTGGTATCTTTGATGTGCAACTTGGATATTGAATTAGGTTACTAATTGTTCAGGGTACTAAGCCACGGTTGTGTTGACGGTTTGACTGTCAAATATATTGACTGATGTTGAATTGTTTAGCGTGTTTGATTATGATCCTATGGTGCTATGATTATTCCACTTACTGGGCTACCCGGCTCACCCCCATCATTTACCCTTCCAGTACAGATGATTAATTAGATGAGCACATGCAAGCGGGGATGTGAGCGAGACTTGCAGTTTTGGAGTTTTAGAAATATTTGTAACCTATTTTTAGGGCTTGTAATTTGATGGGATATTGTTTTAATTGTATTGATGATAATGAATTGGGTGATTAACAACTCGGGTCGTCACACGTGGTATCTAAGGATGGTATTTATGTGGACCCGGAAAAGATTAAAACAGTGACAGAATGGCAAAGACCTAGCACGGTAAAGGAGGTGCGTAGTTTTCTGGGTCTAGCAGGGTATTACAGGCGATTCGTGGAAGGATTCTCGAAGATTGCAGGACCATTGACTTGTTTGACACGTAAGAATGTGCAGTTTGTTTGGACTGACGAGTGTGAGTCCAGCTTCCAGGAGTTGAAGCAAAGACTAGTGACGGCACCAGTGTTGACATTGCCATCAGGTACATTGCCATCAGGTTCAGGAGGGTTTGTAATTTATAGTGATGCCTCTAGGAGAGGGCCTGGTTGTGTATTGATGCAGCACGGGAAGGTCATTGCCTATGCGTCAAGGCAGTTGAAGACTCATGAGCAAAACTATCCGACTCATGACCTAGAGTTAGCAGCGGTTATTTTCGCCTTGAAACTGTGGAGACGTTACTTATACGGGGAGACTTGTGAGATCTACACAGACCACAAGAGCCTCAAATATATATTTACTCAGAGGGAGATTAATATGAGGCAGCGCAGATGGTTAGAGCTTTTGAAGGATTATGATTGCTCCATCCACTACCATCCGGGTAAGGCCAATGTAGTGGCCGATGCCCTTAGCAGAAAGAGTACCATAAACCTAGCAACATTGATTACGAGACAGCCTCAGTTATTAGAGGAGATGAGGCAATTAGACTTGGGGTCAGATGCTCGGGATATGGTGCAGTATTGGCAGCTATACAGGTTCAACCCGCATTAATTAGCAGGATTAAAGAGGCACAGGCGAGCGACCTTGAGTTTTCCAAGATCATTGGAGGTAATGGAAGCGGGAAACAGAAAGAGTTCGAGGTTGACTCAAAGGGAGTGTTATGATTTGGCCATCGGTTGTGGGTCCCAAATGATGAGGAGCTAAAGCGATTGTTATTGTCAGAGGCCCATAGTTCTCATTTTTCAATGCACCCAGGAAGTACTAAGATGTACCATAATCTTCGAGAGCATTTTCGGTGGTCAGGAATGAAGAGGGACATAGCGGAGTTTGTGTCTCGATGTTTGGTTTGTCAACAGATAAAGGCCGAACACCATAAGCCAGCAGGAACGGTACAGTCATTGGAGATTCCCAAATGGAAGTGGGAGCACGTCACTACAGATTTCGTGGGCGGTTTACCCAAGACGGCCCGGGTTATGATACGATATGGGTTGTGGTGGATAGGCTCACTAAATCGGCACACTTTTTGCCTATTCGAGCCAATTTTACTATGCATCAGTTGGCTTAATTATATGTGGATACCATTGTGAGACTCCACGGAGTACCGGTTTCGATTGTGTCGAATAGGGATCCACGTTTTACTTCGAGGTTCTGGGATAGTTTCCAGAAGGCTATGGAGACTGACTTGAGGTTTAGTACGGCTTTCCATCCACAGATAGATGGCCAGTCCGAGAGGACCATTCAGACTTTGGAGGACATGCTGAGGGCTTGTGTGATAGATCTTCAGGGTAGTTGGGATAACCATTTGCCGTTAGTCGAGTTTGCATATAACAACAGCTACCAGGCCAGTATCCAGGTGGCGCCTTTCGAGGCCTCGTATGGTCGGAAGTGTAGAACTCCATTGTGCTGGGACGAAATTGGAGAGCGTCGACTCATCGGTCCAAAGCTAGTTCAGGTAACCTGCGAGAAGGTTGATTTGATTCGGTCACGCATGAGAGCGGCACAGGATAGACAGCGTATGTATGCTTCGAAGCGTACACGAGATTTAGAATTTGAGGTTGGTGACCGAGTATTTATGAGAATATCACCTTAAAAGGGAGTTATGCGCTTCGAGAAGAAGGGCAAGCTCAGCCCTAGATATATTGGTCCCCATGAGATCCTTGAGAGGATTGGACCGGTGGCGTATCGTCTGGCATTGTCACCAAACCTATCGCATGTTCACAATGTGCTCCACGTGTCGGTATTGAGGAAGTATGTGCATGATCCGACTCATGTATTACAGAATCGTCCTCAGGATATCCAGACGGATTAGAGTTACGAGGTACCGGTGGAAATATTAGACCATCGTGAACAAATATTGAGGACCAAGATCATACCTCTGGTAAAGGTATTGTGGAGAAATCACACTACTGAAGAAGCTACCTGGGAACCAGAGGAGGCCATGCAAAATGCTTACCCCCATCTATTCGACACTACAGGTGGGTAAATTCGAGGACGAATTTTTTATAAGTTAGGGAGAGTGTAATACCCCGAACCCTAAAATACTCTTCACAATTTAAATTGGTATTTTTAGCGACAAATTTATTTTTCTTAGCATTGATATAATTTTTAGCGACCATATATTTTTTATATATACTCAACGTCGACGTGTATTTTTAGCAGCGAACTATCTACCTTAGCATTTGATATACGTTTAGCGACAATAAAAAATTTCTTTAATAGCGGTGTACTTAATAGCGACGATTTGTCAAACGAGATAACGTAACAACCCCTTGACAATTTTCTTAACGCATAAATAATCACAAATGTTTATTGTTGGACCATTTCGCGATAACAAGTTTGGGTAAGAAAATTTAGCGACAAATGAATGAGTAGGATTTTCTTTTTCTAGCTAGGGTTTTTATTTACATAACACATGTTCTGGGGCAGCCGTCCAAGGCACCCCTTTAAGCCGCCAGACTCACTTTCGAGAGAGAGAGAGGACGGGACAAGGATTTTCGGCGATCGTCTTGGGTTTTCCGGTAAGTTTTCTAAATCTTTTTCTCTTTGTTAGTTAATGGTTTATAGAATAAAAGGGAGGCATGGGATTTCAGCCGTGAGAGTGGATTTAGTGAGTTTGGTGGCTGCCGCGAAGTGAGTTTAAGCGTATACGGTGCCGCGTAGTAGCAGTGTATATGTGTGAGTACATTGTGTGCTTGTGTGTTTTGTTGTGCAACCATGGGGCTCCCGCATTAGAGAGAGAGAGAGAGAGAGAAACGGTTTTGTAGTGGATCTTCGGTGGGAGGCAGTGTACGCAGAAGCGAAGGCGACGGCAGCCATGTTGCCCTGATGGGTTCGCGGGAAGGCAGCCATGGCTACCGGGAAAGTGTATGCATGAGTGTGATTGTGTGGGCGCATGGGTTGTATGAGAGTTGAGCTAAAAATGTTTAGGGTCTTCATTGTCAGTGGTTACGGTGATTGTGGATATGGGCAAGGACATAGTGACTAGAAATATATTCCAACAGCTTCGTGGCTATGAAATGTGTGGTGTTAGGGTATGGCAGTGGTTGGGTTAGTAAAGGTTGATTTGTGTTTATGAAGTATATGATATTATTTGGTGTGTTGTGTGCGTGTATATATATAAATATATGTGCGTGTGTGTGCGTGAAATGGGTGCGTGCGTTTGTGAGTATTGTGCACTCTAGTGTGTGTGCATGCAATGTGTTTTGGAGCATAGAGGTGTGTGTGAGTGGGTCTGAAGTGTGTTTTGGTTGTGTGCATTTGTGGTGTGTGTATACATATATTTGCATGATTTGGAGTGAAGTTGAATGTGTGCAAAGTGGGGTGTGTGTAAGGTGCAAGGTGTGTGTAATGAGAGTGTGCGTATGGTGTAAAATGGGTATACTGGTGTGTGTTTTGTGTGTGTTGACTGTTGTGTGCGTGTGTTGTGTGTAACGTGTGAACATGAGAGTGAACAGTGTGTGTGAGTGTGTGTGTGTGTGTGTGTGTGTTTGCATGTGCTGTGTGTGTGCGTGTATGTGAGGGGAGGGAAGAATGAGGGAAGGTTGTTTGTGTGTGTGTGTAAGGCTACCAAGGGGGCAGCTGGGTGAGTGTAGAGGCGAAGGAATGGGGGAAGTGTGCGGGTACTGTGAAATGGTGGGTGTGACCATGTGTGATTGTGAACCTGTTTGCATGTGTGTGTTAGAGCTGTGCACAAGAGTGGGTATATACATATGTGTGCAGTGTGGTGTTGTGTTGTGTGAAAATATGTGAGTGTGGTGTGTGCAATGGATGTGTGTGAGTGCGTGTATGGGTGCGTGTGTGCTGAGTGAAATCTGCAAGGTTGTGAGTGGTCTGTGAGGGAGTTAGAGATTGAGTGCAAAGAATAAAGGAGAAAGTGAAGTGGGTTTAAGGTCAGTGAATACCACGAGTTCACGCTATGTACAGCTAGACATGGCAAACGGGTATACCCGCCGGGTACAGGTAATACCCGGCCAGGTACGGGTAATTCCGGTCCGGGTACAAAATACCCGGATTTTTTCGGGTAGCTTTTTTCTATACCCATACCCTACCCGGGCGGACCGGGTAATACCCGTGGGTAAATTCATTTTTTATATATAAATATTTTTTTATAGTTAGGTTAAAAAAACCACTTTTTTTTTTCTAGCACACTTCTTATTGTTCAAAGTATTTTTAATTTCACAAAAATCAAAATAAAAAGAAAGAAAATGCACACAATAATAATCAGCCAAATAACATGACACCTGGTCTGCTGATCAATACCAATTACCAGCAATTCAACTAAACACTCAAGAATGGATATAGCCACTGATCCAAAAATACATTAAAAGCTACATCATAGATAGTTTTCATCATATTAAAAATTACATCACATTAAAAAAATTAATCCAAACAATCTGCGCACTAAAGGCCTTCCTAATTATGTTGTCGAACAACAAAAATTTAGGACAACGGAGCTGAAACGACCGTCGATCTGCGAGGCGTCAGCCGTTGATGACGGATAGAGAGACAAAGAGGTCATCTGTCCATCTGTGGAGGTGTCAGGGCCGTCGATCTGTGAGAGAGGTGGCGGTGACATGTCGCGGCCGTCGATCTGTAAAAGAGAGAGAGGTGGCGGTGAGGTGCCGGGGCCGTCGATTTGTGAGAGAGAGGTGGCGGTGAGGCGTCGTGGCCGTCGATCTGTGGTGGTTCTTGAATGAGTGAGGGTGAGAGATCGGCGTTGGCGTCGCTTGTTTTCTTGTGAACGAGGGTCAGAGAGAGAGAGAGGGAGGAGGCAGAGAGTTGAGATTAGAGAGGAGAAAGAGTGAATGAGAAATGGTATTTGAAGTGTCACAAACCCTAAAACAAGCCTAGAACCCGGGTAATCCGTACCCGGCCCGGACCGAACCGGGAAAAACGGGCCGGTCCGAGTATGGGTCCAATTTTAACGAGTAGCGTTTTGGACTGCCAGTACCCGCAAATTCTTAACGGGCCTGGGTGGCAACGGGTACGGGCCAAAATTTGCCAAGTCTATGTACAGCGCATGAGTTGGTTAGCGCATAGTAATCATTAGCGTGTCAAACTTTACAATATAGCACGTTAGGTTATATTAGGATTTGTGGCAAATTTTTATAATTTTCTAAAATCGTATGTATTTGTTATATTTTCTACAAGTTCAGACTTATAAAATTCTTTTGTGCCTTTAAACTCATGAAAATGTTTTGGAAAAATAAGAGTAATCTTTTTATAGTATAAAGAAGATTCTAGATTAAGTTTGGTGAATTTTAGAGTCGATTTGCTATAATTTCTATATCGCATCGGTTTAGCAAAATGAATAATTTAAAAATAGTTTTAATGCCTTTTAAATTCTAATTTCAATTTCTATAATTTTGATACATATATTAAGGCTTTTACAAAAATAATGAGTCTTTATATCCAGCTAGAAGCAATTACGGTAATTTATGGGCTTTTAGTGTATTTAAAGAAATTATTTTGAATTCGAAAATATTCAAAAAAAAAATTCAAAAATTATATTTTTATTCCATATGTTGTATTAAGCTATAAAGAATGCTTAATGAAAATTAAAAACATTTCTGGGGTAATTCTGAGCCTCGAAGAGTGTGACGAGTTTCGGGATAGGTTGTTGGCCCTGTGTGGGACCCGCTTCGAATTTCGTCTTTCCGGGTAGAGAAATGGGTACGCTGTGGGATAGTTAAATTAGGTTTACGATATATTAGTGTGGATAGTGTTCTAATAAGTGATTTGTCAACCTAGCTTAATTCCGAGGATTTGATCGAGAGCGCTTTAGCTTCAGCTCACTTGGATCGAGGTAAGGGATTTCTTTCAAAACCCTATTTCATCTATTTGACATCGTGAACATTTTTCTATACTGTTATTGAAGTTTCATTGGACTCGATTAGAATTGTTATGAAATTGCATCGATTTCCATTAATACCCTGCACTGCCTCTGTGGCTTTGCGTTGTACTCATTATTAATATCATCTGTATTATTTCAGTATAATTGAAATTGTTACCATATATATCTAGTTTGGTTGAGGGATTTGAGTTGAATCTCTTCCCCATTGTTTTTAAAGGGAATCCGATATTCATTGTATTCCTCTTTTAATTTTTGAGCGACCTTACTGAGTTCTCGAAAGCTCACTCTCTTTTTTTGTTCCCTTCTGCGGGAAACAATCGTCAGTAAGATTCCGGAACTAATGAGCTTGGTTATGGAATAGCTTAGCATTTTTTTCATTATTTGTTTATTTAAGCCCCTGCGAGGGAACTAGCGTGTAACTTAATAAGTTAGTACTTTCAATTCGTCTTGTGTTGAGAAAGGTTTGCCGAGATATTTGAGTTATTGTAGAGCTCTGATATGGATAATATTGGGTTATCTTTAGAGGTATTGAATTGATTGAATAATTGAGGAGTTAATCGATTGATCAATTAACGCTCCGGAAATTCCGGGGTGTTACAATTCTCCTAATTGGGTTTTTAGGATTTCTTTCCATTATTTCACTCTCCATGATGAACAGATTGAACTTGTCTACTTGCACCCTAAGTGATTGCTGAAAAATATTGATGTCCAAAATGGGTCAATCGCTCTATTCTCGCATTCGGGCAGCCCAAAGCCCCAAAGTGAGTGTTAGGTCTTAGTATTAGTTTACCTAAGTGTTGTTTTATCATATTATGCCAATGTTTGTCCTGTGACAAAAAGCCAACTGTCAAGCCCTTAGTTGCACGGAGTGTGGGTGGGAGCGGGAGCGGCTACGAGGTTCTGGAGCGGGAGCATCAGTGCTATACTGGGTTTTGGGGTGGGAGCAGGAGCGCATATGAGATTCGGGAGCAAGGTTCAGGGTGGGAGCAACAAAAGAAACGAAGAATCCTGCAACTAAGGTCAAGCCATGCCTTAAAAACCCACAGTATGCCCAAATAACAAAGCCCATCAAGCTCTTGAGGACCAACCCGAGTCAGCCCACGCTTGTATACACAACCCAAACACACACTGAACACACTAGCAGCCCTACACAGATGAAACATGCATGCTGACACCAAAGTCATGCCATGCCTGCCAATGGGCACAAGTCACACACTCAGGCAAAGGGCAGAAACCACTAAAAAACTGTATAAGAGACATGGAAGATGCATTAAAAGCTCAAGCATTGACCTGTGGGAAGCTATTTGGGAGGTTCAGTAGTCCAAATTGTCGTTAGAGTCTTACCAGTTAAGTTTCCTTTTAATTTTACTAAGATTTCATGACAAGGGTTTTTCATACGTTTGTTTTCCTTGTGCTAAGCTGTTTGTAACCAGCTTGTCACCTACTTGCTTGCCACCTACTTGTCACCTGCATGTCACCTCCTTGAGGTTCCTTCACGGTTGAGCACTTTGCTATCAAGGAACCTCGTTTTCTATTAGCTTATATGACGATGTGGCCTCTCGGATGAGGGGAGTTTAGAATTACTTGAAGCTTTCAGCATAGTATGCTTTTGAGAAGTGTGATGCTCAAGAACCCTGATGTATGATAACTAAAGGTCTCTATGCATTCCTGGAGTTATTTCCTTCTCTTCACTATTTCATTTCTGCACAAAACTCTACAATCACATCTGAAATCATTTCACCGTGCTGTCATGTGTCACCACGGCAAAGCCATGCACTATACTTAGCTTTCCTCAATGCCCACGCATGCCCAACCATTCACAAGCTCATCAACAAATGTACCATGGATGCCCACAAAATCAGCTCAGATGACATCCATGTCAATATAAGACTCATGCTTTGACTTCACCAAGCCAAGACCCAAAAGTGCTACGCATGCAGGCCAACCATGGTCAACAAACTATAACCCCTTATTGTACCACTTTGAGCAAAAACAAGAGTGAGGGTAGTAGAAAACCCAATAAAGCAATGAGTCATTATGGAACTTTACCGAGTTCCTGAGCTTCAATACAAGCCGCTTGATCATTTACACTCTTCTCACTTAAGAAAACGCAGCCCAAAATCTCCTCAATATCACTAACTGATCCTTGAGAACTTTTCAGAAAAATATTTGCGACTATCTAATTGTATCAATGCTTAGGCCACAGCATGCCCGCCTCCAAAGCACAAACACGAAACCATCAAATGTCTCACACATTAAGTCCATGCAAAGCCACCCAACATTGTTTGCCAACAACAGCATATGAATGAAACCATAACCAGCCTCACATATGCAATACCAATGTTACTACCCATGTATTCTGGGCAGATAAGGGGCGCACATGGTACCAAAACTCGAGTAAGGCAGGTGGCCCTTTTTGTAAATTGGAAATTATAATTAGGTCATTATCTTTTAAGCTTAACGTAGAAATTCAGCTTTGATTAGGATCTTGAGGCACAAGTGTACATGTACGTGTGTGTGCGTGTGTGTGTGCACATGCACGAGCTTGCATGTTAGGAGAAACACAAAGACAATTTGGAAAGAACATTAGAAAAGTAACCTGCTGATGTAATTGCAGATGAAAAAGAATCTTGTAACTTTGGAGTAAGTTTCCATAGTACGTCGTAAGGCGTTCTGTAAAAGCAAGAAGTGAAGTTAGATTTCTATGACAACAATACTGAATTATTATATAATAAAAGACACAACTTACTTGAGCATCTTCAGTCATAGAATCTGCCTCATCAAGGATTATAATCTTATAAGGTGGGCAAGGATAACCCCTGGATTGTAGAAGAGAGGCTACCATATGAGCAAGAGGACACGAGGCTACAAGCAAAAAACAATTGTGGGAAAGGATTATATACCCTTGACGACCAGAACCAACGGCAATAGCAGCGAAATTCTTTATTTTTGTGCGAACAACATTAATCCCACGGTCATCACTGGCATTGAGCTCCAGCACCCTCGACTTGTATAGTTCAGGCCTGTTAAAGAAAATGGTCCATTCAGAAAAAGCCAGACAAGCTCATGCCTTGAACCTCCACCACTGTAACTGGGAGGCGCATCGGCCCCAATAGTATTTAAATGCCACAAAGCATCCATCCCCTTTCAGTAACTGCATTGTCCTGCTTGTAGGTATAACTTACCTTCAATATGATATTGGGTGGAATGATGTTCTCTTAAATCTTTACAAAACCGTCAGTCTAAAGCTATAATGCTTCTTATCCATTATCTTTCTTCCCTCTTCCGCCGGCTTAGCTTGTACTTATAAATTTGATAGTACACCAAGGGTTTCTGTTTGCAACAAGTACATACATTTACTTAACTTTATAGTTGGATCTCTGCCTCTCATGCTCTCCCCAACTGAAAAGTACGCTCTGACCTCTTGTGCAAAATAGGTTCTCCTTCACAATGTTACTAAACAAGTAGCCACAAAAATTACTATGCAGTGAACGTGCTTGTGAATGTAAGCATAGATTTCTCTCGACATGCATAATCATGCAATGATGGACAGCTAAGGAAAAAATGGTGCATGAAAACAATTTGATTGTATCTTCTTCTATTATGTGGTGGCCAATTCATATAGACTTTCTAATATTAGCTCTTCAATTTCAAAGCATGTATAGTTTACAACTTTGTGGATATCTTTTCCATTCCTAGCATAATTTTGCTGGATATCAATAGATACAAGACATCACAGGATATCTCTTCCATTCCTAGCTCTTAAATAAATAAACATGTCTCAGAAGTTCAAGGATACTTCCAAAAGACATTAACGCTTAAAAATCTCCATTGTACTCGGGTGCATATATTGTTTAAGACTGGGACCCACATTACCAATTTTGCAAGAGATTGAGTGCATTTCAAATTGCAACCCTAGAACAACTTCTTGTCCATAACAAGTATTCATAGCTTCTCCATGCAATCCAGATCAACTTCAACTATTTTCAGGAGAAAACTCTACATATTTTTGCGAAGCTCCCTCCCTCCCTCTCTCCCCCGCTCCCTCCCAACCCACACGCACGCCAAGTTTCAGTAAATAGATGTGCAAGTGGAATTCAATCACCGTTTTTGAAGCATCTGCTTGGTTACAGATATTCAGTCTTCGAAAGTGGGAACTGAGACAACAAATGGAACGGAAACATATAAGCTAATGAAGAAACGAGTGTCGCAACTCCTTTGTCTTAGAATAAATTCATGATTGAGAGTAAAATGACAACTAAGAAAAAATAACTGGAAAACATACAAGCAATTGCATCGCTCTCAACCCCTTCTGAAAAAGAAAGATCGCTGTGCACAAGAATGGTGTAAAATATTCCCACAATCTAATAGAAAATCAAGAACGTATAGCGATTTATCACAAGCAAAAATGGGTTCCCTCCGTTTTACTGGATTTGTCCCACTTTGACTTTTGCCAATTCCTAAGAAAGTTATAGTGCATGTGAAGTTGTTGTTTCTACCCTAGATTAGCTTGCCATATGATATAATATTTAATCTGTAATGGCTATTTGAGGTCAACTCAATTTTTACATGTACTGAATCTAATCTAGGAATTTGAATAAGGTCAACGGGACAAATCCAATGAAATGGAGGTAAGAAAATTACAACTGGAAAATATACAACTAATAAAAACCGCAATATATACAAGCAATTGCATCGCTTACAAACCCTGCTGAAAAACACATTATGAGGTGCACAAGAATGGGGTACAACATTTTCACGACATAGAAAATCAAGATTGTCTCATGACTTATGGTTTTCCCTCCATGCAGTGAATTTGTCGCCTTTGACTTTTTGTACTTCCAAATATGGATTTAGTACATGTAAACTTGACTTCACTCCTTGTTTCTACCCTAGCTTGGCTTGCCATACACTTATTATTTATTATGTAATGGCTATTCGAGTTCTATTTGATTTTTACATGTGCGGAATCTATTCTAGGAATTTGAAAAAAAAAAATCAAAGAGGACAAATCCAATGAAATCGAGGGAGTACTCAACTGAAAAACAAGCAAAGTACCCGTAAAGCTGATGCGCAATGGCAAGCGCAGTGGTCGTTTTCCCAGTGCCCGGTGGGCCATAAAATAGCATGTGGGGACACTACAAAACAACCAAATATTCATAAAATCATAACAATCTCAAAAAGGGTATAGCAAATATGAATAACCCTAGAGCTATTAAGCTCATTTATGCTAACAATATACTGCATGGTGATTTTAAAAATTGATAAACCCCAATTCAGCAGATCAACAGGGTTCGCAAAATTGAAACAGACAATCAATTACAAGAGGAGTGTTGGTGAAGGGGGAGTGAAGTGGTTACGTTTGTGGTCTCGAGGGTGTTGGTGAGGACTCGAACGACCTCGTCTTGGTGGGCTACGTCCTTCACTTGCTTGGGTCGACTGATTTTGCATTACAGACATCAGAAAAAATGATGATCAAATCTTCGTAAATAACTATGTAAAACAAAATTGAGTCAAAATTGGGAGAAGAGAGAGCAAGAGATTGTTACGTACTATTTCTCGACCCATGGCTGGGAGCTCTGCAACAATGGCGCCATTTCTCTCTCTACCTCTCTCTTCAGTCTTTCTTTTCCCGCTCTTATATATTGAAGTAGAGCAGCCGGCAATGGTTGTGGGCAGTAGGTATTTGAACAGGTGTTTGGGTGTGAGATGGACCGGCACTTTGCAACAAACAAAAACAAAAATCCAATGCAGCAAAGGAGTGATGTAACCGACGGATGGCAGGAGAGCTAATCAAATCTGGACTTACTAATGTCTATAACGTTTTTATCTCCTTTTTTTTTTTGTGCAAAGAAAATATATTAAAATTGTTCAAATTACAAGCGCCATTGTCCTAAACATTCGGCATCATGCCGTAGCAAATAATACATTTCTTCAGGGGGTTGTTCTAGTAAAACATAAGGCCTATCTTGAATGGCTCCCCATTTTGCCAAGAAGTCTGCACATATGTTGCCTTCTCTTTGCACGTGAATTAGGAAAGTTTGGGTATCATGTAAGAGAAAACGGCAGTCGAGTATTAGGCTGGATAGCGGGTGCCATACATTCCGTTCATTGATGATGAGATTTCTTGCTTGATTTGAGTCTGTCTCAAGAATTGCCTCCTTCATGTTTCTGTCTTTGATGAGTTGTAGTCCTTGGAGTAGACCATATAGTTCAACCTCCAGAGCTGTGCCGATTGTTAAATATCCCATGAAACCTTCGATCCAGGTACCTTTTTCATCTCGGATTAGTCCACCAAATCCTCCT
Organism: Escallonia rubra; assembly: GCA_033065855.1. Taxonomy (NCBI): domain Eukaryota; kingdom Viridiplantae; phylum Streptophyta; class Magnoliopsida; order Escalloniales; family Escalloniaceae; genus Escallonia; species Escallonia rubra. The sequence goes on along the minus strand of JAVXUO010002817.1, from coordinate 191,227 downwards.
TTGTCACCATCTTTCCTGCATCCATCAGTATTGATCTTGAGTGTACTTACAGAAGGGGAAAGCCTGTGAATGAGTTTGGGTTGTTTCCTAACTGTTGGTTTGGCAAATGCTTTCATTAAGTCATTTGCAAAGTCCAATGTATGTTTCCAAGAGATGTCATTTCGGATGGAAAGTCCTTCAATGCACTCTTTGTTTCTGTCTTTCTATATTTGCCAAATGGTGGCAACAAACATATGAGTCCAGGAAATACCACCAAAGACAGATTTGTTTTTTCCATTGATGTTTTCTTTCAACCAGCTGAGGATGTTGGAGTTGCTGGCTTGATTATGGTTATCATGTCCAGTGAGGTTTTTCCATAGGATCTGAGCTTTAGGACAGTCTTTAACCACATGAAGGGAAGATTCAACAGAGGTTTTACATCTTTGGCATAAGCTGGAGCTGATGATGTTCCTAGTGGCTCTTAGTTCATTGGTGGGGAGTCTGTTTTGTATGGTAAGCCAGAGGAAGATGATGATTTTTGGGGGGCGTTTGAGTTTTCATAGCCAGTTCCAATTAATCACCATTTCCAGCATGGTTGTCTTCTTCATGGGTAAGCAGTTTATAAGCATTGGCTATGGTGAATTTGCCATGAGGGTTGGGATGCCAAGTAGGTTAATCTTCTTCTTCAGGGCTGTATTGAGGGATGTGGATCCTGTTTATTTCCAATAAGATATTATCATTGACCATTTTCTTCAGTGCTAAACTGTTCCAGGCCTTGTTTTTTATGAAGTTCTGAACCAGACAGTTGTTGTTCTCATCCCTATTAAGGCTAGTATTCAAAGTGTTTTCTCCACACCACCAGTCTTTCCAAAAGCTAACTTTATTACCATTTATGATATTCCACTTGATGCCTTGTCTAAAGTGTGGCACAACTTTTTTAATGTTATTCCAGATTTGGGATCCGTTTTTAATGTTATTCCAGTCCATGAACTTTTTTTATATATATACTTAGCCAGAATGACATGGACCCAAATGAGGTTTTCATTATTTTAAAGCTTCCAGCAAAGTTTCATTATGTTGGCAGTGTTGCATTCTCTGGCTTTTTTGATACCTAAACCACCATGACTCTTGGGCAGACAAAAATTCTCCTAGTTAACAAGATGAAGCTTCTTGTTTGACTCAGTATCACCCCACAGGAAGGATCTGTTCATTTTGTCACATTTATCACATATGGAAAGGGGGAGGGCTTGAGTCTGCATGACATAACTAGGAATAAAGGTGGTGACAGATTTGATGAGAGTAAGTCTGCCAGCTAGAGAAAGGAAATTGGTTTTCCAACCAGCAAGTTTACTTTGAATTTTCTGTATACTGTAGTAGTACTTGTTTTTAGAAACTCTTTTATGGGTGAGGGGAATGCCTAAGTAGGTACCAAGATCATCAATTAGGGGTATTCCACATTAGTTGCTTATTTCAGCAGCTTTGCTTTTGGGAATGTTCTTGGAGACAAACAATTTGGATTTGTTGAAATTTATGGTTTGACCAGACATTTTGCAAAAGTTCTTGAGGATATTCATCATGAGTTTGTAACTTTTCTCATTATCTTTACAGAATAAGATTAGGTCATCAGCATAAAAGAGGTGAGATATGAGAGGGCCTCCTTTGGAGGCAGTAAGACCCAGGTTTTTGTTTTTGAGGTTGGAGAGATTGATCATCTGGGAGAGTTTTTCAATGCATAAGACAAAAATGTATGGAGATAAAGGATCTCATTGTCTTATTATTCTTTGGGGCTTTATGGGGTCTAAAGGTTGCCCATTCCAGAGGATTTCAAGAGTGGATCCAGTGATCATGTCCATAATGAGATTGATCCATTTATGGGAAAAATTGAAGTCTTGGAGGGTGAGCTTGATGAAGTTCCAGTCAAGTTTGTCATAGGCCTTTTCAAGATCGATTTTGAATATGAGGCCTCCTCTTTTGCCCTTGGTATTCTTTAGGGTATGAATGATTTCTTGGGTAACTATGACATTATCAATAGTAGATCTTCCAGGAACATAGCTGCTTTGAGCAGGACTTATGATTTTCTTTAGGAAGGGTCTGATTTTGCTCACAAGAATTTTAGCAAGAGCTTTATAGGTCACATTGAGCAAGCTTATGGGTATGAATTGGGTGATGTTAGTAGGGAGATCAGTTTTGGGGATGAGGGTGATGAATGTTCTATTGTTTGTATTAGGCATCTCTTCCTTATCAAAGCAGTTTTTGATGAAGTTGTAGCAGGATGCTTCAACAATCTTCCAATACTTATGAAAAAAATAGCATTGAGCCCATCAGGGCCAGGGGCTTTAAGGGCTTTAATGTTGAAGAAAGCATCTTTGATTTCAATATTACAGATGGGGAGAGATAGGGTATTGGCCTCAGAGTCAAGGATGGTAGGAAAGGTGTTGTTATGTTGATAAGCAGGGCCATTGGAATTATTACAGGAAAACAGGTTGCTGAAGTGCTTTAATATATGATTTTGGATTTGAATTGGTTCAACAAGCCAAATATTATTGTAATCTTTTAGAGTGAGAATTTTATTCCTTTTCCTTTTGGCAAGGGTGGATATATGGAAAATTTTAGTATTTCTATCTCTTTGGGCAAGCCAGGAGATTCTGGATTTTTTAAGCCACAAAAGTTCCTCCTGGGCCAAGGTATCAAGGTACTGGTTCCTAATGTCTCTTTCCAAGCATTGTAAATTATGAGAATAGTGGAGGGACATGGCAGTTTGGTTTCTAACTAATATCGCCAAAGTCTCCTTTTTCGTTTAAAAATATTTCCAAAGAACTCACTATTCCAAGCTTTAGCTTTATTTTGCAAGGTGTTGATTTTGTCAAAAATATTATTACTGCCTATCCAGGAGCTATCAACAACATGTGTAAAACTGTCATGAGTTAACCAAGCAGCTTCTAGTTTAAAAGGTCTATCTATAGTGGGAGAATTATGTTTAAGTAGCGTACCTGAACAGTTTACTATTAGAGCACAGTGATAAGAGAAAGTTCTGGGTAAATTGCAGACTTGAGCTTCGGGGAAGAGTATGCACCATTCAGGGTTTGACATAGCTCTGTCTAACCTCTTCTGTACGTTTGCCCACCCTTGTCTACGATCAGTCCAGGTTAGCTTAGGGCCATTGCTGTAATACCTGCATTTTCTTTTTCCTAGCGCAAATCTTTTGAGCACGCTAAAATAAGTAATAATAATAATATTTTAGAAGCGGCAATGTACATAAAAAAAAAAAAAAAAAAGAGAAAGGAGTTAGGAGGGGGGGGGGGTTCATAAAGATGGAGGTCTATCATACAATTTTATAGAATATGATTTAGAGGTTTAATTATTAGGTTGGCACCTATGAGTTTATGGTGACTAAGCCAATTGAACAATAAAAAAAGGGGAGTAAGATGACTACTCTCGGGTGAAAGAAAGAAAGAAAGGAAACAAAAAAGAAAAGAAAATAGAGAAGCAGAACAAGCGGGAAAAAGAGAGGAAAGGAGAGGAAAGGTGACAAGGCTTCAAGGTGATATATATTATATATATATATATATATATATATATATATATATATATATATATATATGTTCGAACTGTGTATAGCTGTGTAGTTAAGTGGGTGTATTTGCTTGGGGATGAGCTGGGTGTGTTGGGTGTTAGTGCACTGTGTGTGCGTGAGCAGGTGGTGCATAAGGGAGTGAGGGGAAGGGGGAAGCAGCCGTGACGAAGGCAGTGGCGCGCATGGTGAAAGGGCTAGTGCCGTGTTGATATTTGAAAGGATGAAGGGGCGAGGAAAAGGGAGAGGACAGCAGCTTGTGCTGCTGCCATGTGGGTGCAGAGGGGTTAGGTGAGGGAGGAAAAGGGAGGGGGAAGGTAGCGTGGGGGAGGGGAAGGTATAGGTAGTGGTGTGCGCCCATAGAAGTGAGAGAGAAATGATGGGTATTATTTGTGTGAAGTGAAGAGCGTAATGGGGAAAAATCATGTGTATGAGTGAATTGGGTGAGAGATTTAGGTGTAGGTGGGTGAACTCGTGGGTGGCAGAGTGTGTTTCAGGGTGTGCCATGGGGTGCGTGAGTGAGTGTTCTTGTGTGTTCTGAAGTGTGGGTAGTTCAGGTGTGTGTTAGTGTGTGATTGTGTGTGTTTCGGATGGGTTAGGCTATAAATTTTAGGTGTTGTAATATGTTGGTGATGTTGGATGTGGGTTTTAGATAGAGAAATGGGGAAGAAGGGGTATAGCAGTGGAAGGAAGTAAGTATGCGGGATGGCTGTGTCTCGGTCACATGAAGAAGATGAAGTCTATGTGTGAAAAAAATGTGTTTTGGTGTGTGCTTAGATCCAAATAGTGACTGAAATGGTCGCTAAAGGTGGAAACGTAATTAAGCAGGATTTTAATATATCTTTAATAAATAGCTAGAGCTGGATTTAGCCAAAGTGTGAAAAAGAGACCCTAGGTATTTTTAGGAGATCTACATCAGAGAAAATTTTCATATTTTTCTGAGGACTGGAAAGGGGTTAACCGATACGGGGAACCCTTATGGGGGCATTTCAATAAATTGCCACCCGGAGAGGGGCATTTTTGTAATTTTCCCGATAAAGTTTTTCGAAGGACTTTTTAGTCCGGAAAGGGTGGTAAAACACCTAAAGGGTTGTTTGAAGTTGATTTGAGGTGATGGGAGTGATAGTGGACCCCGAGGGTATTTTGGTAATTTTACCGAGTGAACTCTGAACTTCGCGAATACCTTAATTGAACATTCTAGAATAACAAGAAGCGGGGAATGGGATGAAAATCCCTAAATGAAGGGTATCAGCACTAATGCGATGCTCGGCTAGGTTAAAGACCTGGCTGTTGGGTCGGAGTAACCGACCGCTGTAGAACACGATAAATAACTGATAAAATGAAAGTAGAATAATTTTGTATTATGATGGTTAGTGGCTAACGAGTAAAGTCTTATTTGATTAGGTGACTCTGCTCGTGGCGGTTTGAAGTTATTAGGCTCGTCGGCTAAAAGCCAACCAGGTAAGGATAGTACGGTTCTCTGTATGCTACGAATTTGCTCCTCGTGGCATACACCTCATTGATGATGTGAAGTATGATGAACGTTTTCTGGTGAATATGAGGTATCGGCGGTTGTTGTGTCGGTACCTCTCATGTCTTGAAATGTTGTTGTGGTTTTCGACTAGCTTGTTCCCTAGTCTACTATGTGTGTGTTATTAATAATTCCAAGTTACTTTGTTGATCCCCGATCGCGTGTATGACCGGAATTTCTTGTTGAGAGGTTTGTTGATTGAGGACATAAGGTGGACTATGTTCCCTTAGTCCGTCCAGTTGTTGTAATGTGTGTGCTTCTACGATATCGTGGTTAGGGGACGAACACTCTTCGTGAGTTCCCTTCTTGTGCTTGATGTCTCATTTATTTGTTTGAGACTGAGATGAACATCCCGGAATACGGGACATTATGTGAAAGGAGGGCCAGTGAAACGTAATCACCGGCAAACAAGATGTGGGGAGCGCGGTTCGAGTCAGTCGTGTCGATTAAGTCCAGTCAGTCCGGTCGGTGTTTGCATTGCATTTGACTTTATTATGACATTGTGATTTTAACGACTTGTATTTCATTGATGTTTACTTTGGCGATTTAGTGTTCACGTGCATTGTAGTCGGTCAGTCCAGTTCATTAAATGTGGTGATAATGTTGTTCTGTTGGACCTTAAAGCCGCTCAGTCTGACTAAAAGGAAAGAAAACATGTTGCTTGATTCATTGAAATGATGTTGTGTCATCCTTTGAAATTCTGGATTCTTGATATCGTTGAGATTGATTATCATTTTTCCCAAGGCTGTCACTTCGTTGTCTGCGTTGTTCCTCGTATTATCTTTACTGGGCGATTTGCGCTCATTCCTTACTTGTAATGTTTCAGGCAGTCAGGGCGAAGTAGGGGAAACTTCGAAGAAAGAGAAAGAGAAAGCACTGGATCGGTGAATAGGAAAGTAAGACAAGGATAGGTGTATTTTGGGGACTAGATATTTTGTGTAAATACTTCCGCTGTGCTCATGTTGAGCTTTACGGTGAAATTTTTTGTAAGGATGGCTTTTTGTGAAACCTTATGTATATTCAAGGATGTTTCTAGAATTGCTCTGTATCGACAGGGTTTATAATGCAGTCATGACTGACAACCCGGCTCTGGTGACGTCATTTGGGTTGGGGGTGTCACAGGTTGGTATCAGAGCTTAGGTAAATGATTCTGTAGACTTTTGAAGTGTCTGGTGGAAGGCCTAAGTTGTAGAAGAAGAATCTTGATGATTTGGCTGAACTAGGAGGATGGTTAAGATATGCGGGTTGAGGTTGGCTAAGGCATATATATTGTGACCTTGACATTCCTGCTATTGTTGCAGAGAATGGAAGAAAGAGTTGGTTGACCTAGTTTTAGAAGAATGGTTTGATGATGATAAGGTTGTGGTGTCGGATCTAAAAAAAAAAAAAAAAGATCCTGGTGAAAATGTAGACGAGATGAAATTAGGGCTCCAGTTGAAGGTCTAGTGGGAAGTGAATTTGAAGGACCTATGGGGATAATCGATGAGGTTAGACACTTCTAGTGTGTAAACCGTGAATGGAGAAATGAGGAGCCGAGGGTGAGAATGAGTAGAATTTTGATGAGATTTTGGAAGAAAAGTACTTCCAAGTGATGAGGAAAAATGGACTAATCGACAAGTCAGTTCGAGGCCCAAACTAGCGGTATTAACTAAACGATAGAGAGGCTAAAGTTGAGTAAGAGGGCAGGAATAAGTATCGAATTAGATATTAAGGGAGACGATGGATGTCAGTATACGGGTCACTCGGAAAAAACAAATATGACAGGTTGTTCGTGATTGCCCTTCTAATAGGGCAATACCTAAAGATAGGCAACAATTGATTCGAAGAGGGAGTCAAGGAGAGTATGGTTTCTCTGAGGTTGATAGGGTGTACAAATAGGGGTGGAGTCCGCTTTTAAAATCGGACCTAAAGTTGTGATTGAGAATGGGAAGGGTGATGGGGAACTAGTATTATTTACATACTATTGTAGAAAGAGGTTGTTTAGTGATGAAAACCATTAGATGTTTGACTGCGAAGGTTAATATTATGGTGTGCAATTTTAATTATCGTGATATCCCTTCCTCGAAAAGAGAGAGAGGGTTCCCAATCGAGAGGGGCCCTCAACAGTAGTAATTATTGTGAATGTCGAGGATGTAGGTGGAAGGAATAAGCAGAGAGTTGTATTAGGTCAAGAAGACCTTAAGAAAGAGCTAGCGAGACTTCTACAAAAAGATTGTGGGAGTTAGAATAGTACAACCGGTGGCTGCTATTATGACAGTCCCGGTAGGAGGGAGAAAAAAAATATGGATCTCAGAATTTTCAGGATGCCCACTCGAGTGGAGTTTCACGGGAGGGAAATGGTTCGTTGTGGACAACTACGTGAATTTGAGTGATGGAAAAGATATAGTTGAATCCATCATCTAGGTCCACCAGGTCAAAATTGCCTTGTAAGCTCCACAGATTCCTGAGTCTTGTGGATAATGCTCTGAAACCTATGGTTTTCCCAAGCAATTTGATGATGAGGCTTGATTTTCAGGGCTTCCTGATCTTTTTAATCAGATTCGAGGAAAGCCTTATTCTTGGGAGCATAGGATCAGCATCTTCTCTTTCTGTCATATTTTCATCTTCCTTCCCAGGGTCAAGGTCTTCATCTTCTTCCTCGTCTTCATCGGAGGTGATTTCCTCGAAGTTGTTATCGAAATAAACTGCATTTATTTTTGGGGTTGAGACTGCGTCCTTTTACGATTTGGGAATGTTTGGGATTCCACCATTTGTAACAAGCTCATTAAGTGAATTTCCCGCATCCAAGGGATATGCGCTCGCATTTTCCAGCATAGCTGTGTGACTGCTTTTGGGTTTCTTGCTGTTTTTTATTCTTAGTTCCTCTTCAGGTGAGGAAGGTCTCTGATTTTGATCTACATCCATGAGATCAGAAGATGGTGGTTGGTTTCTGTTGTGGATGAAATCCGGAACTTGATTCGTGAATAGACCTGCGCAACAAAGAGACAACACCGGTGACTCGCCGGAGATATTTCTGGCGGGAAATCTCCGATGCTTAAGTTAGAGTAAACTCAAGATGGATTTAATCTGACTGTAATTGGAAATCACTTATCTTCCCATTGTTCTTCTTCTTTCCCTTTTATAGAGTCCCTCCTCCTTAGTGGTTAGTTATTCTCCCTTTAATTCGGGAGTTACCAGACTAATGAGGGTTTACTCTTCTTAATGGGTGGTTACCACTATTAAGTAGGGTTTATTGTCATAATGGATAAGAAGTGGGAAGGTGGGTGGTTATTATCCTCTACGTCTCCATTAAGGGAGCAGTTTTGAGAGTATCAGATGGTGACACGTGTCACCATCTCTTAGGCGGTATTTTCTTTCCATATCATTTGCCCCCCATTCCATGTTCTTTTCGGAGGATATGGAATTATAGCATCACTACAGTTTCTCCCCTCGGTAATCCTTAAGGAGCTTCTCTACTAGGTTTTGGCCGAGTAGAAGTGCATCACAGGTTCATCTACTCGACTTGGCTGAGTAGAGACCTCATGGAATTCATCTACTTGGCTTGGCTGAGTAGAGAGTAGAGACGCATCAAGAGTTCGTCTACTCGGCTTGTCCGAGTAGAGATGCATCAAGGGCTCTTCTACTCGGCCAAGCTGAGTAGAGGCCTCATGGAATTCGTCTACTCGAGGCGTGCCAACGTGGCTGTCTACTCGGCCTGGCTGAGTAGAGGCGTGCCAACGTGCTCGCCTACTCGGCCTGGCCGAGTAGAGGCGTGCCAACGTGCTCGTCTACTCGGCCTGGCCGAGTAGAGGCGTGCAACGTGCTCGTCTACTCGGCCTGGCCGAGTAGAGGCGTGCCAACGTGCTCGTCTACTCGGCCTGGCCGAGTAGAGGCGTGCCAACGTGCTCGTCTACTCGGCGTGGCCGAGCACGCCTCTACTCGGCCGAGTAGAGGCGTACAGTCCAATGCGCTCATCTGCTCGGCAGAGGCCAGGACCAAAGTAGCTCGTCCATTCGGCTATGTTGTAGTCACCATCGTGGGGTAATCAGGTAATTTTGCCCCTCAGTTATTTTACTGGATCTTGCCACGTGTGTAGGGTAAATCAACCGTCGTGAGATCTCGTCCGTTGGATGAGACTCTTGTTTCTATATAAAGGGGGAAACCTTTTACCTTTTCACAACTTCTCATTTCTTCAAAGTGTTGTTGAGAGAGGGTGAGGTTACTTGGAGGCTTTGTTCAAAGGAGAATTTCCAAAGAGTTCGAAGGTTCTTCTTCTCCAAGTAACCTTCAAACTTGTTTTCAAATTTTCTTTTGAGATATCTTGTTTTGATCTAAAATTATGTCCAACATGGATGAAGAAACTGTTTCTGAGCCTAATGTACAAGGTGTTAGGATAGAGCCTACCTTTGATCCTTTGTTTTTAGAAACCAGAGTTCCCTTGGTTCCTTTCCAAGAGTCAAGGGGGGTTCCTGCTAGGGAAGTCTTAAGGGAAAGTGCTCAGTCTCCTAAGCCCTTTGATGCGCACACTCTTAGAAGCAAGCTGAGTAGTTACGACTTGAAGCTTCTGCGTGAGCGCTGCGAAATTCCGCCGACTATAAAACTTAGGCTCCCCGATGAGAATGAATCAGCCAACATGACTACACTAGACGAGATTGGTGTTTATTGGGACATGTTTATCAATGGCTTTAGAGTTCCCCTTCACCCTTTCTTTATCAGAGTCTTGAAAGTCTACGGCCTTGCGCCCGGCCAATTTTCTCCTCACGCATGGCGTTTTATGAGTTTCTTTATCTATCAGTGCCATAAGCTAGGTTTAAACCCTAGGGTTAGAGTATTCAGATGGTTTTTACTATCTGTACGATAACTAAGCAAGTAGGTTGGTACTTTTTTAGTCGGCGCTCAAAGGCGGAAGCCAACCTATTTCCGCATCCTCCATCATCCAATCACCATTGGAAGGAAAGATTTTTGTTCGTTAGATTGTCTAAGTCTCAAAGGAGTAAAGTCAATAATGTATGGCTCCCTGAGTGCGAGACTAGAGCCTGTAACAAATTAAAAGAGGTGGATTTGACAGAGACTGACCTTGAACACATTGGGAAGCTTAAGGGGGCTGAGCCTTTAGAGTCCAGGTATCCTTTGAGTAATGATCAGCTCCGCGAGTGCGGTATCATCTACTCTCCTGAGCCCCAAGATCTTGTTGATGAGGAAGATGAAGAGGAAGAGGGCGAAAATGATCCTGGTAAAGCTCTTACCAAACCTTGAGTTTGTCTAATCGTGAATGGTAATCTTACTTTTGTTTTGTATACAGAAAACATGTCTTCAAGAGCGCAAGGAGATCCACCACTATTCAACGCCCAAGGAGTTTTGGGGGACATAATCCCTAACGAGCTAGCTTCGATTCATGGGGTCGAGGATGAGGAGATGCATGATCTGGACTTTCGTGCTTTGGTTTCTGGATCTCAGCCGAAAGTGACGGAGACTCAAACTGAGAACTTTGTCTTGGGTTTGAGTTCCGTGGACAAGTCTAAGGAGGCTTCCAAGAAGCGAAAAGTCTCAAGTAAGGCTGGGAGTAGAGCCACATCATCCTCTGTTCGTCCTGATACTCCGCATCGTCCTGCCTAGGGAGTATCCATTGATGAGTCCGTGTTCAAGTCTCCCCGAACGGCATGGGATTGGTCTAGCCATGCAATCATTCCCATGGATAGGAAGACGTTGTCTGGCTATGGAGTCACGGAGACGGCTAATGGGATGGTCCAGTTAATGTCACAGGTTTACTTCTTCTCTCTTCTTTCTTTTTGAGAGTTTTGTGTTTTCATTCTAACTCTTTGTTGTATAGGCTATGGCGCAAGTGCAGATCGGCGCCGAGAAGCTAATTGCTGCAGACAAGGTTTTGGACGAGGAGAAGAAGAGAGTAACGATTGAGAACAACTTTCGCAGGGAGGCTGAGAAGAAAGTTGAAGACTTGAGTAAGAAGGTAGAGCGTTTGGAACTGTCCAACACCGGGCTTACTACTAGGATTGGGGACTTGGAGGCTGAGAAGTCCACGGTGGGATTTCAGGCTGTGCAACTGTTCAAGAGGTCCAAGGTTTTTCTGGATCAGCGTCTCCGCGACTCCAAAGGGGCGCTTGTGCACGGCTACAACGAGTGCAAGAATGATGTCTCCAAGGATTATCCTGACCTTGACATGAGCATTTATGAGCACAAGTTCGCCCGAGAGGTTGCTTCAGAGACCGAGCGCCGGGCCGAAGAGGTTGAACGCAAGAAAGCTGCCAGTTCCCGCGCGCTCACTAGCCCTTCTGTGAGTCGCAGTGTAGGTGCTTCGGGGTCGGCGTCTATGGTTGTTTCAAGGCCGCAACTGCCTCTGGCTGAAGGTTGATCCCAAGAGGTAGAAGTACCCATATATGTCACTGAGTAGGATGATTAGACTAGGCTTTGCTTTGTCTATTAGATTTAGTCTTTGTAGTTTCTTTTAAGATCCATTTTGCTGCCTCCGGGCTTTGATTTGTAAACTCTTAACTTTTTTTATCCCAACATCGAGGTTCTATTTTTGTGTTTTGGCATTCTTGCTTGCAAAAGTGTGTGAAATATTTTTCCATTTATGATGAGGAAAGATACATTAATGGCTGACCAAGTCCAAGAAAATGGAAAAGAACTTTGGGCTGCTAGGCTGCACAAAGCCGTAGAGCCGACTTAGAAAAGAACAAACTAAAGACTACTAGGCTGTATAAAGCCGTAGAGTCTCAAACAATAAAAAGGAGCAATCTAAAGCATGAGCAAGATCTAATAAACAAGAGCGAAAGCAATCAGAGGCAATCAGAGGCGGTAAGGGCCCCCTCGGTCTTGTTCATGCATAATAGCGCCTTAAGTTCGCTGCATTCCATGTTCGCGGTATGGGTCTTCCATCGATGTGCTCTAAGTGATAGGCGCCCGGGCCTACGAGCTTGACCACTCTATAAGGACCTTCCCAGTTTGTTGCTAACTTGCCAACCGCCTCACGTGGAACTGAAGCTTCGATACGGTGCAAGACGAGGTCACCTACTCGGAATGCGCGATGTCAGACTCTCTGGTCATAAAATTTGGATACCCGATGTTTGTAGGCTGCAAGGCGTACTGCCGCTTGTTCACGACGCTCGTCAAGGAGGTCAAGGCTAGCTCGAAGATCTTCCTCATTTTGGACAGGGTCGTGGGTTGTTAGCCGAAGGGACGGCAACCCTACCTCAACGGGAATGATGGCGTCTGTCCCAAATGATAAACTGAAAGGAGTCTCGCCCGTAGAGGTTCTCGTCGTCGTATTGTAAGCCCAGAGGATTTTGGGTAATTCGTCTACCCATAGTCCTTTGGCTCCATCCAGCTTTTTCTTTATCCCTTGGAGAAGAGTACGATTCGTAACTTCAGTCTGCCCATTCGTTTGTGGGTGCGCCACAGAAGTAAAGCGTTGCCCAATGCTTAAGTTGGCACAAAACGTCCGAAAGGTGGGGTTGTCGAACTGTTTCCCATTGTCAATGACAAGCACGCGCGAGATTCCAAAGCGACAAACCACGGCGCGCCAAAAGAAATCTTTGCATTTCTTTTCAGAGACTGTAGCCAGGGCCTCGGCTTCAACCCACTTAGTAAAGTAGTCCACTGCCACAATTACAAATCGGCGTTGACCTGTAGCTGGAGGGAAAGGGCCCATGATGTCCATTCCCCACATTGCGAATGGTATGGGGCTGCTTAACAATGATATGGGACTTGGTGACTGCCTGGGGATCGAGGAGAAACGTTGGCAAGCATCGCACTTCTTCGTATAGTCCAAGGCATCACGGTGCATGGTCACCCAGTAATATCCTTGGCGGAGAATTTTGTGCGCTAGAGCACGTCCTCCTAAGTGTTGTCCACATATGCCTTTGTGGACTTCCAGCAGGGCATAGTCAGATTCCGTTGGGGTGAGACAACGAAGGTAAGGAAGAGTGAAAGATCGTTTGTATAACACATCTTCCACAATGGCGTATTGAGCCGAGCGATGGATGATGCTCCTGGCTTGCTTCCGATCGGCAGGTAGTGTGCCGTCCTGAAGGTAGGCCTTGATGGGATCAATCCATGATGGCTCATGCTCGGTTTGCATGACTTCCTTTGTAGCGATGCTCGGTTCATGCAAGAGTTCCAGATGGATTGTGCGGCCGAAACCTGACGGGTCAAGAGAGGCCAACCTTGAGAGTGCGTCTGCGGAAGTATTGTCTTCTCTGCGAATTTGCGTAATCTTGAATAGGGTGAACGTATTCGCAATCTCTTTCGCTTTACGCAAGTAATCGGCCATCTTTGGGTCTTTTGCTTCATATTCGCCTGACATCTGCTTCACGACGAGCGCAGAGTCGCTGAAAGCATGGAGAGACGCTGCGCGCATTGCACGTGCCAGATGCATGCCTGCTACCAAGGCTTCATATTCTGCTTCATTGTTGGAAGCCTGGAAGTCGAAGTGAAGAGCATATTCTATGGTTAGGCCATCCGGCCCATTGAGGATCAACCCAGCTCCACTTCCGCTTGCGTTTGACGATCCATCAACATAGAGCGTCCATGTAAACAGCCCAGTTTGGGCGGGGAGGAGAGGCTCTTCGACCTCAAGGAGAGGCTCTTCGGCTTCAATGGGAAGTGTACACTCGACTATGAAATCGGCCAAGGCTTGCCCTTTGATTGAAGGTCGAGGTCTATAGTATATGTCGAACTCGCCTAACTCGACCGACCAGGGAACGAGACGACCGAAAAGGTCTGGCCTGTGTAATATCCGTCTAAGCGGTTTGTCGGTGAGCACAGTTATTGTGTGAGACTGAAAATACGGCCGAAGCTTTCTTGCGGCGGTTAGCAGGGCAAATGCCAACTTTTCCGCATTATGATACCTTTGCTCGGCTCCCTGAAGAACCTTGCTCACATAGTAGTAGACGGGGAGCTGCTGACCATCTTGTTCTCGGACTAGGACCGCGCTGACCGCAGATTCAGCAATGGCCAAGTAGAGGACAAGATCTTCTCCCATGACAGGTGTGGAGAGAAGTGGCGGCCAATCTAGGTATTCCTTCAATACATCAAAGGAGGTTTGACACTCAGCCGTCCATTCAAAATTTTTTATATTCTTTAATGCCTTGAAGAATGGCAAGCAGCGTTCGGCAGATTTAGAGAGAAACCTGCTAAGGGCAGCAATTCGTCCTGTCAGGATCTGTATTTCCTTGACACGCCTTGGTGCGATCATTTCCTGGATGGCTTTAATTTTCTCAGGGTTAGCTTCAATTCCCCTTTCTGATACCATAAACTCGAGAAATTTGCCAGATGATACCCCAAAGGCGCACTTAGTGGGGTTAAGGCGCATACGAAATTCTCGAAGAAGATTAAAGCATTGCTGTAGGTCGACTATGTGCTCTTCAGCTCGAAGGCTTTTGACGAGCATGTCGTCTACATAGACTTCCATGCTTCTCCCTATGAGGGGTTTGAAGATTTTGTCGACCAACCTTTGGTAAGTAGCGCCCGCATTCTTTAATCCGAAGGGCATGACCTTATAGCAGAACATGCCTTGATCTGTGACGAAAGCTGTCTTGGCTATGTCGTCTTCGTGCATGCGAATCTGGTTGTAGCCAGAGAATGCATCCATGAAGCTGAGTAGTTGATGACCTGACGTGGCATCAATCAGCGTGTCGATGCGCGTCAGCGGGTAACTATCTTTCGGGCAGGCTCTGTTCAGATCGGTGTAGTCGATATAAATCCTCTACTTGCCCGTTCCGCCCTTTGGCACGATGACGACGTTGGCTACCCAGTCGGGGTAGTCTATTTCGTGGATGAAGCCAGCATCTAGGAGTTTATCAACTTCCTTCTTGATTACCACTTGCCGCTTCGGTGCGAAGGGTCGCTTCTTCTGCTTAACGGGTTTGCACGCGGGATTGGCTGAAAGTCGATGTGTGATCACGGATGGGTCTATACCTGGCATGTCTGCCGCACTCCACGCGAAGATGTCCATGTTGGATCGAAGGAAGAAGATTAATCGTTCTCAAATTGTTAGCTCTAGCATAGAGCCAATCCGTACTTGTCGTTCATTATCTCATTCTATGAGTGGTATAGAGATAAGAGCTTCTACAGGCTCTGCGCGCCTTAGTGCCTTCTCATCGCGCTGATCATCGATCGACAGGGTCTCTTCAGCTCTGCAAGAGGCTACGTAGCACCTTCGAGCAAGGGTCTGATCGCCTTTTACGAAGCCAATCCCTACTGGGGTGGGGAATTTCATGACAAGGTGGTAGGTTGAAGCTACTGCTTGTAGCTTGTTAAGGCCTGTGCGGCCCAAAATCTCATTATACGACGACTTGACCTTGGCAATGAGGAAATCAAGTGTATGTACTGCCTGTCGAGGTGCTTCCCCAACGATGACAGTGAGAGAAGCGATTCTTCTCACTGGAGCAGAGGCACCTGTAAAGCCATATAAAGGAGAAGATATTGGCTTTATCCTATCGTCAGAAATCCCCATCTGATTGAATGCATCTTCGAATATAATATCGGCTGAACTTCCTGTGTCGACCAAGATGCGCTTAACTTGGAAAGCATCTATGCGCAGAGTGATGACTAGAGCATCATCGTGCGGCAGGCTTATTCCGTCGAGATCTGCGTCGTTGAACTCCAAAGAGGTGGATGCTCTCGGCCGCTTGACTGGTCCTTGCGTTAAATTAACTTGCCGAGCATAGGCCTTTCGGGAAGAGCTAGACAATCCTCCAGCGCTCGGTCCTCCGGAAATGGTGTTTATCACTGGGGGATCCTTCGGCAACGTCTCCTCTGTTATCCACTGATTTCTTCTTCCATTTTGTTGTCGATCATTGGCTTTGATGAATTGTTTGAGATGCCCTTTGGCTATGAGATTTTCAATCTCTCGCTGAAGCACCTTGCATTCATCGGTTGTATGCCCGTGATCTTTATGGAAGTGACAATATAGTTGGGAGTCTCTCTTTTCGGCCGGTCCTCTCATAGGTTTTGGCCATTTGAGGATGCTTTGGCTCCTGATCTGGTTTAGGATGTGCCCCCGAGAAGTATTGAGTGGGGTAAATGACTTGGGGAGCGTTGCTCTCGAGCGTTTGGCTTCGTTTGGATTTCCCCATTCAGGATGATCTTGTCTTTTGTGTCCAGTGTGCGCTTCTTCGTGCTGCGAGGTTGTTGAATCTTCTTTGGCCCGAAGATACTTTTCCACCCTGTTAAGGAGGTCCGACATGTTTTCTGGCGAACGCTTGTTTAACGAGAAACGTAAGGGTGTGCTTGGTCTCACTCCTCTAGCCATTGCTGCAAACGTTACTCCTGGATCTAAGTGGTCGATGAGGAGTTTTTCGGAGTTGAAGCGAGCGTAGTAGGATTTCAAGGACTCCTTGGGTCCTTGAACGATACGGAAAAGGGCCGAAGATTTTTTCCTTTGTATCCGACTTGTTAAGAAGTTGTTGCGGAAGGATTCTGCCAACTGGGCCCAACAGGAGATAGAGCGGGGTGCGAGATGTTGAAACCATACGTGCGCAGCTCCTTTCAGGGTTACCGGGAATGCTCGGCACATAATTTGATCAGGGACTAAGTGCAGGTTCATGCCAGAAGTGAAACGAGCTAAGTGCTCCATTGGGTCTCCAGTGCCATCGTATGATTCACATGGAGGCATCTTGAAGCTCTGCGACGTAGGAAAGTGATCAACCTCTTCTGTGAATGGTCGTGCAACGATGACTGGGGCGATGGTGTATCGTTTGGCACGATGCTTACCAGGGTTATAATAAGAGTCCCTCCTGGTAGAATGAGCTTCATAAGAGCTTTCTTCTTGTCTCCTAGATCTCGGGTTTCGCCGTTCATCGTCAGATGGACCATCTTCTACTTGTATTCGCTCCGGAGTTTTTGAGGTTCCTGGTTCTTCATGGAAATTCAATCAGTGTTTAACCGACTGCCTCCGCGTACCAGTTACATGTTGCTCGTTTGGAGGTTGGAGAGGTTCTGATTGCGGAGGTGGATTGCGCACAGCGGCTTGTAACCATTCGATGGACTGTTGCATAGCCCGAAGAATGGCCATCAAGTTGGCTTGGCTGCTCATGACTGGTAACGCTGTGGTAGGTGCGGATACGTTGACAGCTTGGAGCGGAGGAAGGACAATGTTTACGGAGGGAGGAGCGATTGTCACAGCGGGCGGAGTTACCGTTACGGGTGTTGACGTTGTCGTGACGGCATCCGATACTACTGCAGGAATTACAGGTGCTGCAACTGTGGTGGCTTGTGCTACGGTAGTAGCTGTTGCGACCTTTTTTCCGCGACTAGAGGATGAAGATGCAGCTCCCCCACGAAGTGGATCATAGATTGGTGGCAAGGGTAAAATTGGTGGAGTTGCCCCACCTTGCTGAGCCGGTGGTGTGGGAGTTTGAGACATGGTCTATTCACGAATTTCTCGTCCCACGGATGGCGCCAAAATGTTGTGGATGAAATCCGGAACTTGATTCGTGAATAGACATGCGCAACAAAGAGACAACACCGGTGACTCGCCGGAGAGATTTCTGGCGGGAAATCTCCGATGCTTAAGTTAGAGTAAACTCAAGATGGATTTAATCTGACTGTAATGGTAAATCACTTACCTTCTCATTGTTTTCTTTTTTCCCTTTTATAGTGTCCCTCCTCCTTAGTGGTTAGTTATTCTCCCTTTAATTCGGGAGTTACCAGACTAATGAGGGTTTACTCTTCTTAATGGGTGGTTACCGTTATTAAGTAGGGTTTATTGTCATAATGGATAAGAAGTGGGAAAGTGGGCGGTTATTATCCTCAACTTCTCCATTAAGGGAGCAGTTTTGAGAGTATCAGATGGTGACACCCACTTCTCCATTAAGGGAGCAGTTTTGAGAGTATCAGATGGTGACACGTGTCACCATCTCTTTGGCGGTATTTTCTTTCCATATCAGTTTCCATGTAGAGCGTCATGCTCTGCAGTGGGGAAACCAGCTTGCATCACTGGGCGGGGTTACGGGCGCGGACGCAGGAGCACACGAGGTAGGATGAGACGATCGCAATTGTACAGAGAGAAAACTAGAGGTCCTTAGTGCCTTGCAGACTAAGGAGACAAAAGAGTCTAGAACGTTTTTATCTCGCTAAAGTTAAATCGTGTGTTACATCATTTCGTCACTATTATTATTACAATGAAGATGAATATTTTGGGTTATTTTTATTTTTCTCCCTCATATTTTGCCCTTTTTTTGTTTCACCTCATGTATTTTCAAATATTTGAAACGAATCTTTGTACTATGCTCATCATCGATTTAGTCCCTTCGTTAGCATTTCTATTATAAAATTGGAGATATTTTGATCAATTACAACCGCCTTAAAACCATCCACATCTCTCCCTTCCCTTTCTCTCTCTTTTGCTTCCCCCCTTACCCTCTCTTCTCCATCCTCGCAGCCACCACCCCGAGGCCACCACCATTCTACCACCACCACCAATGCCCACCACCACACCACAGTTGCGCTAAACAACACCATCAGCCCCCTACCATTGCTACCACCATCACTCCACCACCACCACAACCAATACCCCTTCCACTTTTCAAACCTCACTGACGACGCTGCCACACCATGAAATCCAGATCGTGAAGCTGCTGAATCTGTCATCATTGCCTCACCACAAGCATTGTCAATCACCACTTGTCTGCTCCACCACCACACCACTTCACCACTGCCCCACTTCTTCCTCTATTCATTTTTTTAATCGTCTATTTCCTTTTCATTTCTTTTTTGATTTGATGTGTACTGTGATAGCAGCAGTGGATTGTTGGTGCTACTGTTGGCAGCGGTAGATTGGTCGTGCTAGTGTTGGCGAATAGATTTGGCGATGTTGATGGTGACAGTTGGAAAAGGAAGGGGGTTGATGGGTGTGGAGGGAGTGTGATAGGTGTTGGTGTCGATGGTTATGGAGGCAGTGTGATTGGTAGTGGTGTTAGATCGTGCAGGTTTGGAGAGCGAGGGGTGATGGGTGTGGAGGCGGTGTTATGGGTGGTGGTGTTAGATGGTAACGATTGGGCAGGGGAGAGGGTGATGGGTATGGGGCAGGGTCATGGGTCATGGGTGGTGGTGTTAGATGGTGAGATTTGAGGGAGGGAGGGGGTGGTGGTGTTAGATGGTGATGGTTGAGAGATATATGTGGGTGATAGGTGTGTAAACAATGATGGTAGGGTGGGATTGTAGGGGGAAGGGCTGTGCAGCAGTGATGGCACAGAAGCGACAGCTGTTGTGGCAGATCCAGCAGTGAAGGGTGTCACGTGCATGGCATGAGCCATTTTCGCGTTAAAGGCATAAAATGACCAATTTAGCCCTCAATTTAATAAGGAAATACATGAGGGACTAAAATGGTAACATGCCATAATACAAAGACAACGTTGAAGGATTGAGAAGAACATGGACTAATATTTGAAAAAAAAAAGAGGTTAATATATTGGTTGACCGTTGTACTATAACACAAATTTCAGTTTAGTCAATGAACTTTGATTTGTATTGACTTGTCAATTTATCCAATTAGGTGATTATGTTAGCTTCTGTCAACTCCAAGTCCGTTAAGTAACTTTATATTGCCTACAGTCTATAGGCAATATAAAGTAAATAAGTGATAGGAGGTGCCGAGGCCACCATGTTTGGCGAGAATGTTGGCACATCCATTGATCACTCCGTACACATTCTCAATCTTGGTTTCCTTCGGTCGGTCATTAGTTCCCTACAATCAATTATTAGTTAGCGGGCTATATATGCGAGAGTTTATCTCAGTTGACTTGATGAGGTCCACAATGGCAGTGGATCTAGACAAATGATGACCTTTTTATGTTTAGATTGATTGTTAGTTAGAGCCATCTTGCAATCTCCACAATTCAAATGCTAACAAAGTTGTAACGGCAGTCTTCCTTGTATAACCGTTTGCAAGATTGCCTTGAAAGTCGAGTCTGATGGCTTTTGCTTAGGCAGGATTCGCATTGGCTACCTCATTCGAGTTAAGCATAAACCAACCATAAAGGCCTGCTTGGTAGCTATCGATTGCAAATTTAATATTGCCTAATTTAGTTCTAATTCTGATTTTCTCTCATTCTATTTCATTCCTCAGTTTACAACACGATTTCGTAGAGCAATATCGTAAGAAATCTTCATAATTGATATCAATAGATTAGGGGATTTGTTATATCTTAAAGGTGATTAACCTGAACCTGTTACTAAACTCTTCACAAATTGGGGCAAGTATAGCCGTGAAGGAAGTGTATTTTTATGTGCCTCAAATTTATATTGTTGATGTTTGTTCTCTCATTCTGCTACTATATTAAAAATATATATACAACGGGAGAAGAATCAAGAATATCAACTTCACTGATGATGAATCATGACTCTAGACTGAACATGTTCAACAGGAAAAATTCCACACGTTGGCAAGACAAGATGATGTTCTTATGAAGTGCATTAAAGATCTCGTATGTTCTGGACCAAAACTTGTAGCCTCTTCCAGAGTCAAAGAACTTTGGCCATATCAAAATAGCATAAAAACAACGTGAAGAGCATGATCTGGTTTGCAGAGGGAGAAGTTCAAACAAGTCTATCATGTCTATGACTTGTCGCAACAATCAAATCTTCAAATAAAATTTGAAAGGTTCTCGAAAACAAATACAATTATGAGTAGCATGGTGTAGATAAGTTCCTTAGTCTTAAGTACTACGAGTTTTTTTTAATGACAATGAATATGTGATGGATCAAGTCCTTCAGTTACAAAATCTTTGTTTCCGAAGTTAAAGATCTTAAGGTTTTTCAAACCAAGGCGTGTGAGGGCTATCATTTCCAAATTGTCCCGAATTAGAATAATTATTGAAAGAAACTTCTACATATAACAAAGGAGATTTCACTATAGAGAAAATTTTGAAGCACTTGTAAATTGGATAGAAAACTCGTCTTCATGACATTCTCTGAATGTATGCTAACTCCAAAGTGAAGTTCGTGAATATGAAAACTTTATAGAATAATTATCTGGGAAACAAGAGGAAATTCGCTGAAAGCAATAACTTCGGCAGCTATGGGAAATCCATTAGTAATAACAAGAAGAAATATAATACATGTTATAAATTTGAGGAAAAAATAGACATCTCAAGCGAGATTTTGGATAAAATGAAAGGTAGAAGATCGAAGATGCTAGAAACTTCCATAATACAAACGGGGCAACAAAAAAAAAGATGCCAATGAAATCGTTTTCGTGAATTACAAGATGCAAGTTTGCATGATTAGTGAGCAACATATGCGACGGTAACTAAAGCTTTTGACTGGTGGTATGGTTTTGGCTCTATTGTTAATGTGTGCAACGACAAACCACAGTTCAAGGACTATGCAGAAATCGTCAAGGGGCAGACATTGCTTGTAGGGAATCACAATTCTACTAAGGTTTTGGATAGGGGAAGTGTTAAACTCTACTTTACTGCGGGTGAAAAGCTTGTTTTTCTCAAAGTGCTTCATGCTTCCGAATCCAAAAAAGGCTTGTCTCTGCAAGTTTGCTTTTGTAAGAAAGCCTTGTGTAGCGAACTGTATCGAAAAATCCCCCGAAAAGGAATTTTTATGGAGTTACCATCTTATTTATATAAATAAAATAAAATTTAAAAAAAACCCGAAAATGACTTTTAAAATGTCCAAAAGACTACTAATCTATCAAAAACAGATAAATGAGTTCGGGGACTAAGTTATAAAACGGGAAGGTGTTAGGCACCGGCCACACCCTTTCGGTCTCTACTTCATTTTATTGATTTTTGGCCTTTAAAACACATAACATGTACATATGCAATAAAACTAACTCTAAGTTTATTTCTAGATTACTGGCTTGAACTCGACATCAGGGGTCGAATGGCCTAGGTATCCGGTCGGAACAACCAGAATTAAAACCATCGTAGTTCAACTCTGATCCTACGAGAGGTGACCAACACTTCGGTCTTAGACTCAAACTATATGAAATGAAAAGACTCTTTTTGAGTTTTATGTAATAGAAATGAGATCGCGGGAAAAGGGAATTATTCTAAATTATCACATTATAACTAGCCTAGAAAAGCAATAAAATGTACCTCTCGAATGCGCTTGCCTAGAAGACTTGAGAACGCTTCGAGACGGATCCTCAATGCAAGAGGCTTAAGAATATCAAAACGAATGTAAAGTGCTAAATTTTTCTTAGAGATGATCTACCACTTCTAAGAGAGAAATGGTATAAAAGTTCTAGTGAGAAAAAGCTTGTCCCTGAAAATATAGCCCAAAGACCCCATTTATAGAGGTCTGGGTGAACTGAATATTTGATGAAAATTTGAAACTTGAAAAAGTCAATGCACCGGCCAATTGGTCAAAGAATCTGTCGGTTTTTCGACGAATCAGCCAGTTCACCCAATTTTTTTTTTTTAATTTTGGGACATTATTGTTGAGCTACGGGTCTAAATTCTTTATTTTGATGATTCCAAGATTACTATTCGGTTACTAATCTAACTGTATTATTAAGCATACTTTTAGGAAATATCAAAGTGTGGATATCTCATTAGATGAAGACCTTGGACTTAGACTACTGTCTCTTTTTCTTTGTAATCATTCTAAGCTAAGTTTTCTTAAAGATTAAACAGAAAATCAAAAGAGCCAAAACCGAGAAGCATTGTGTCTTTCATTCGATTGAATCCTTCAGACTTCATTTTTGGATTGAAAGAAGGGCTTTCATTTGAAATATATCTTTAACATTCGACCGATTCCATCAGAAACATCTTTTTTATCTAAAAGAGTTTTTCATTCGAAAGATTGCATTTTCATTCCAAAGTTATGGTTTTCATTCGAAGGTAATAGTTTTTACTCGAAGGATATAGTTTTCATTCGATTGAATCTTTTACTGGCTCAAAGTTACTTCCACTCTTCAATTCCATCCGAATGAATCTGGTATTCATTCGATCGTATTCTTCAGAGGTAACTTTAATCTTTCTTGAATGAAATTCCTCTGAACGATTTTAAAAATTCATTCAAATTATTTCTTTTAAAATATTCTATGTCTTATCCCTTTAAATGCTTTCCAACGGTCATATCCTCTCAAGTATAAAAGGGAGCCTTATAGATTTTATTACCAATTTTTCTGATCTCTGAAAAATCTCTCTAATCTCTCTCTAAAAACTCTCTCAACGTATTTATACATCTCTATACAATCCTTTGAGTGAGTTATGTGTTTGAGATCTTGTCAAACAAGCTTTTTGGTTAAGTTCTTTAAGACTCAGATCTTCCCACCTAAAAAAGCTTAACTTATTTGTTTTCAATGTAATATCTACTCTTTGAGGAGGTGAATTGTATTTCAGTTGTATCTTCATTTCACTTGTAACGATTGGAAACCTTGAAGTGGTTTTGAAACTGTACTGAGGTTTGAGCTAGCACCTGAAGCTAGCTGGTTGGTGGAAGGCTCGAGTAGGTCTCCATTGTGTGGAGTGCTCGGGGACTGGACGTAGGCAGGTGGGGCCGAACCAGTATAAATCTTTGTGTTTTGATAGCAATATTATCTTATGAGTTAAAATTTTAAATTCCTACTTAGATCTGTGGACACCTATTCATCCCCCCTCCCCCATCTCTAGGTGTATTTATGGACCTACAATTATCTGCCCCTAATTTGGTAATTGTCTCTAAAAATATAGTTTGGATGAATCAGATTCGGGAATTATCTCCAGGTTTCATATAAATCGAGGATTAATCACATGCATGGAGGATAAATCACAAGATAATCCTAGATTATCTAACCAATCACGATCTCTTAACTGGACTGGGTTAAACCTAACTAACTGGACTTGACTCAATGAATTGGACTGGACTGGACTACTAGATTGGACTGGATTAACAATTGGACTTAACTAAATAAATTAATTTTAATATACTATTAGGTCTACACCCATAGTAATAAATCTTAACTATCAATAAAGCCAATAATTATATATATAAATAAAAAGGACTACAAAAATAGTGTCTACACCTTGCTTGAGTCTGACAAGAGAGGAATGTTTGTTAGGAAATGATACTCTTGTGATGGAAGTTCAAGTTTTGTTATTAGTAAAGTGTGAATTTCAAATAACCCCTAAGGTTTGTAACATGGTCTCACTTGAGATTTCAATTGGAACACATAAAAGCTACGAGATTAACATAAGTGCTCTAATTGGAGCCAACACGTGAATTTTTTAAGGGGCAAATTTGGAATGAAATCTAAAAGATGGATATTTGCAGTGGGGAAAATGATGTTTTTTGCAATTTAAAGTAATTTCAAAAAGTCCTCCATTGAACTGTTTATTTAAATTAATCTTTGATGTTTAAAGCATAAAGTTCTCAATCTCTACATCTCTTTATAATCTCTTCA
Source organism: Escallonia rubra (assembly GCA_033065855.1). Taxonomy (NCBI): domain Eukaryota; kingdom Viridiplantae; phylum Streptophyta; class Magnoliopsida; order Escalloniales; family Escalloniaceae; genus Escallonia; species Escallonia rubra. The sequence goes on along the minus strand of JAVXUO010002817.1, from coordinate 166,807 downwards.
GGACATCCATTGAAGAAAAGGTTAGTCGCAAAACAATAAACACCTTGTCCAATATTTAAGGACAATGTAAAAAGATGATGTCCTAACCTCTTGATGAAACGGACATAAAGTAGTATCTACTGTCGAAACCCCTATTTCCATAGATTTCGGTGATGATTCGATAAGATGTTTTCAAGAACAATAGCTCTGGAAAGGAATCATGTGAACTAGAGAGATGCTAATACTCTCTAACCCCTATTTCACTTTTATCTCAATCCTGTGAGTTGTAGTCGTCTTGAGATTAAGCATTCACAATAGTTGATATTTCAATCAAATCTAGTGCAATTATAATGCTCGATTCGAATCATTGTTGCTTAATTATAAATGGGTATTCATAGTGTTTTCACTGAGATTGCGATTGCTAATTTAAGTAACTGATTTATTTAAGATGTGGCACATGATTTATGGTTCATGATGGCTTGGAGGAGGAGCATGAGATTTGGGGGTAGTTTGCTTTACTGGAGATATAATACCAATGGTGGAGGCATGTTGTGGTTGTGATGGTTATGGTTTAAACTAGGCAATCTTGACATGTATTTTCTAATAAATATGTTGCTTTTCAACGGTCAATTGGTCGAGGACGACTACCATGTCAAGAATGGCTTAGTTAGACGACGGGGCTAAAAGGCTAGAAGTGGGTGGTGGACAGAAATCAAGTCCAAGAACAGTGAACTAACAAGAAAAAATATTTTAAAATCATAAAAATTTTCTATTCTTGTGTTAAAAATTCCTCTTTCTTATGCCATTCCTACTCTACCCTTAAAAAAGTCACGTGGTGACACATTGGGTACTTATGCAACACTTTTGTCAATCACAAGGGCTCACATGTTACAATTAAAACCTCAGGCTCTTAAGTGAGACTAAGTTACAAACCTCAGGAGGTTATTTGTAATTTGGCCATCGCTTGCTCTATTAAAACCTCAGGGGGTTATCAAACATCACTTGCTCTATTGAGTCCTTTTCTTCATGGAATAATTATTTAGCACATGTAGATTTTTAATATCTAGAATACATGTCTTAGTATGCCTTGATTTTTAGTAGCCGTGGAAATAATGCTAATCCTTCTATTCCATTGGGTTCTTTCTCTATCCCTATTCCTTTTTGGCTTGTTCCAAACCATTTCTCCATTCGAAAAAAGACATAAACACACACATAGACAAGTTTCCTCTTTGACTAGTTTCTTTTTTATTTTTGTTTTGTTTTCAATCATACACTAAAAACGTTGTTCGTATAACTCGTGGTCTTTATCACATAAAGAACGGTTTAGCCATCTTTCTCATTATGAAAAACGCAACAGACGTTTCTGGCAACTCTCTCTATAGTGTACCTTCCCCCCAGTAAGTTACTTCACGAATTCCAAAGAATTTCTCTCTTCACTAATGAATTTCTCTCTTTTTTTTAAAACTCATTACAATTTCTTTCTTCTATAGATTACTTTTACTTCATAGACGTTTTTTAAGAAGCAAAAAACTGAAAATGGTAAGACTCGTTAGAAAAAGTTACACTTCTACTAATAAGGAATACCTATTTGTCAAGTTTTTGTAAGATTTTCATGTTTGTGAGATGAATTTCTACGATACACTTAATATATCCGAACTTTTGGTCCTATACTTTTATCATTGAATGTAATATATGTAGGTCCCTAAATACACCTAGAGGGAGGTGAATATAGGGATGGCAAAAATATCCGAACCCGCGAATCTCCACCCCGCCCCGCCCTGATAGGAGCGGGTTGTGTTGACTTTGACCGGGGCGTGGGGCGGGTATGGTATTTTTTTTAAAACCTGCAGTGGGTTAGGATCGGGTATGGTATTCAGTATTTACCCTAATCTGCCCCGCGACCCGCCCCGGTATAATTACCCTAATACTTTAATTGATCTTAGCCGTCCATCATGTGTATATATATATATATATATATATATATATATTTGGCAAACCCTAATATGTGCCTTCTAACCCTCGGCTCTCCACTATCTGCCTCTCCATCGTAGTACCGCACGCACGGCGCACGGCCACTCTCCACCGTACGACCCCAATTTCCCTCTCTAGCTAAGTATTTTTATCGTCCTGTATACTTTGGTGGAAATCTAGGATTATTAGGGTTTTGATTTGGGACTTTTGGAAATTTCAGTGTGCAGTCTTTCCGGCATTAGCTCTATCGCCGGCGAACCACCTCCATCTGGCGAACGCTTCATCACTGGCGAACGACCTACATTCGTTGGCCTTCCTCCGTCTTCCCTCACCTGCATTAGTAAGTCTCTCTCCCTCACTGTAACTGAGCATGAATTTTTTGCCGATTTTGTTTCAATTGCACTGATTAGAAGTATTTTTGCCGATTTTGTTTCGATTGCACTGATTATAGGGTTCAAGTATTGCACTGTCGAAAAGTGCTGTCTTTTGAGCTTTTTTCTGGTTTCTTCTTTTGGGATTTGTTCTTGATCCACGTGATGCCGTTTGATAAACCCTTCCTGATGTGAGTCCGGTGGATGAACCTACCTTCTTCTTGATGTTGCCTTTGTTTTTGTTGGTCAGCCCAACTTGGTGCTTCACTGCCAATAACTTTCTAGAGTTTTGCTTTTGTAGCTCTTAATAAGCAGTCATGATTTCCTAAGAAAGCATAAGGTCATATCTTAATGGAGTGTTAGGAAGATCTGAGAACGAGAAAATGATGTCCAAATCATGGACCCCTTAGATGGCCAAATGGGTCAAAACCACAGTGCACTAGCACACAAGCATGTGGATTAGTGGATAGGCTGTCTTTTGTTCTTGGGTTGCTACTATGATTGTGACTGTTAAGATATCAACAAGGGATTTTTTTAGTTCTATCATCCAGTGCATATGGAAGACTGCCAATCACATGAAAGCATTTCATGATTCTAGGAACATATTAGTTCTTGTTTCGCCAAAAATATTCTAGGAACCAACGTGCTTTCGTATCTCTATTCATAACCAAACGAAAGAAAAATCAGGGTAATGCAAGGTGAATAAAAGCCCTAAAACAAATTATAAGCACATAAAAGAAAGAAGAAGAAACTAAACATAGTACTTTGTAACACCATTAACTAGCAGCATTTAGGGGAAAACATATCATATGCATTAAAAATATACATTGGTTTTCTTGATTTTTAATGCAGATGATATGTAAATAGTTTTCTTGGTCTTCTTGGTTTTCTAGATGCAGATACCAGAATGTATATTTTTGGGACATGTTTTGTAGTATCATTTTGTAGTATCATAGCTTACTTGGTTGTATCATCTCTTATCATTTCTGTAACTTGAATTTGGTATTATTTCGGAGTAGGTATTATTCTTTTGATTTTCTTGAAAATCATTCTTTTTTGTTTAAATGAATATTTAGATAAAATCATGTCTTCCAATGAAATTACATCTTCTCCCATTGCATCATCTCCGGTGCAAACCCCTAGAGCTACATTAAAGGATCAAACTTCTTAGCCATCAACACCAAATGCAAGCATGGGAGTCTCTGGTTCTGAACCAGTTGACCTTGACAGTGGCCCTGATGAGTTAAACAACGAGAACTTGAAACGTAGTGTGTAGACACACTTTGAAAGGAAAAAAAATGGAGTAAACGTGACAACAACATGTATTCACTGTGGGAAAACCCTTGGGGCAAACCCAAAAAATAAGAGTACTCACCTGCGTATGCACTTAGACATATGTAAACGTCTAAGGCAACCGGATGTTAGATAGAAACTCTTGACTGGGATAATGGGTAAAGCAAATGCTAAGCCCGAACTAGGTAATTATACCTTTGATGATCAAGATTTTGCCAGGAGAGAACTTGGAAACATGATAATTTTGCATGAATACCCGTTATCTATTGTTGACCACATGGTGTTCAAGAGGTATTCGTCTGCACTTCAGCCATTGTTTAAGATACCAACCCGGAACACAGTGAAGATCGACATTATAAAAATCTATGAACATGAGAGGGAGCAAGTGATGAAGCTGTTGGAGGGGATAAGAAGTAGGATTGTTGTCACTACTGATTTGTGGACTTCTGGTAATCAAAAGAAGGGTTTAATGGCTGTCACAGGACATTTTATCGATGAACAGTTCATTCTTCAAATTCGCATTTTGAGGTATGCTTTACTTTTTTGCAATTTTGGTATTTTACAATCTAATTATTTTCCTACTTTCGCATAATAATTGTTAACTTTATCCTTTTTAGGTTCTTATATTTGCCATGTCCACACACTAGTGAAGTTATTTGTGATGCTTTGTCTCAAACATTGCTTGATTGGAACATTGATAGAAAATTATGTACAATTACGGTTGACAATTGTAGTACGAATGATGCGATGATTGATGACATGTTGCTTAAGTTGGATTCTAATTCTCTATTGTTGTTTGGTGAATTGATTCATATGCGCTGTATGGCACATGTGTTGAATTTGATTGTTAAAGATGGGTTAACTGTGAAAAGGAGGGAATTGAAAAAGTTAGAGAGAGTGGCTTTTTGGAGGGCAACGCCAAAGATAGATGAGAAATTTGAAGAGACTGCTTGTCAATTGCGTATTTCAAGCACCAAAAAGTTGGCACTTGATTGCCCTACAAGATGAAACTCAACTTTTTTGATGCTTGAAACTGCATTTGTGTATAAAGATGTTTTTTTTCGCTTGTACCAACGGGAGTCTCAATATAAAACTTGCCCAAGTGAAGAAGAGTGGACTTTTGCAAGAGAGATATGTGACAAGTTGAGTTGTTTTATGAAACAACATAGATGTTTTCAGGCACAAAGTATCCTACTGCTAACTTGTTTTTTCCTAAAATTTGTGAGATTAAAATGGTGTTAGGTGAGTGGCTCATGAGCTCAAGTGCGGTGATTAGAAGTATGGCTGAGCAAATGCTTAAGAAGTTCAATAAATATTGGTTGGATATTCATGGAATCATGGCGGTTGCTGTAGTGTTGGATCCTAGGTACAAAATGGAGTTGATTCAGTATTATTATAGTCAGATTTACGGGTCGGGAGAAGCGGGAGAAACTAAAAAGGTGTCATCACTTTGTTATAGACTTCTTCGTGAGTACCAAAATAGAGAGGCTAGTGATCATGATACTCGTATTGGTTCATCTGTTCGCTCGCAAGAGCGTGTTGAGGTGGGATGTCTAGATTCTTTTAAAGGTTTCGATGAACATGTCAAGAAGAAGAGAAAGACTATAGTGAAATCTGAGTTGGATCATTATCTCGATGATGATGTGTTGCCTAGGTTTTTGGACTTTGATATTTTGGCGTGGTGGAGGACTAATGGATTGAAATACCCAACATTACAGCTGATGGCTAAGGATATTCTTGCTATTCTCATATCTATAGTCGCATTGGAGGCGTTTTAGCACAAATGGTAGGTTAGTGAGTCCTCACCGGAATAAGCATCATCCAAAGACACTAGAAACGTTAATGCGTGCTCAAGACTGGTTGTGGGCTGCTGAAATGAAAGGTAAACTCATTCTATTATTTTATTCATGGAGTTAAATTTGACAATACTTTGAATTTTCACGTGTACTTGTAAATTTGTACTATGGTGTTGTAGGTGTATCTAATCTAGCACACAAGGGATATGCAACGATTAATGATGACAATGACGATGACAACTCATGTGTTACAGATGTATGATTCCTTATGTAAATTGTATTTCAATTTAATTTTACTTTTTTGTATCCATTTATTTAAAGTCATTTTTTCCTAGTATTTTTTCAGTGAACAGTGACTGCAGTTGTATTTGGAGTTGGAATGCGGACCAACTGAACGAGCTTTCTTTTATATTCATATTTGTTACTTGCTGCACTTATAATCCTATTTGCTGCTTCCAAGTGATTGAACGTTAATGTGGTGTAATATATTTGAACTGTCAACTATTGTGTAGTCTATTTGAACATTAATTTGAACTATGTTGTAATTTATTTTGAACTATGTTGTAACTTATCAATGTCTTCTTTAGGATTTTTAGACATTAATATGATGTGTATAGTTTATTTTTTGTGACACAGGTGCAAGTTTTGGTGTAACAATAATACATGTTTAAAGAGAGTGAAATATTTGCAAAACCAATTTGGCGTGCTACAGCGAGGGCGGGGCGGAACGAGGCGGGTTCGGGGTTCCTAAATCCACATAGGATCGGTTATGGTATTTTAAATACATAACCCGGTGCGGGGCGGGGCAAAATTCAATGATTAGCAGGGCGGGTACGTATGTTAGAAGATCCACATCCGACCCGCCCTATTGCCATCCCTAGGTGAATAGGTCTCTACAGGTTTAAGCGGAAATTTAAAATTTTAGCTAACAAGATAATAACAATCACAGATCAACACAAAATATTTATACTGGTTCGGCCCTACCTGCCTACGTCCAGTCCCTGAGCACTCCACACAAGGGAGACCTACTCGAGCCTTCTACTAAACAACTAGCTTTGGGTGCTAGCTCAAACCTCAGTACAGTTCCAAAACCTCTTCAAGGTTTCCAACAATTACAAATGAAATGAAGATTTACAATTGAAATACAGTTCACGCTCCTCAAAAAGTAGATAGTTCAACGAAAACAAATGAGTTAAGCTTTCTTAGGTGAGAAAATCTGAATCTTAAAGAGCTTGACCAAGAAGCTTGGTTGACAAGATCTCAAACAAAGAACTTGCTCAAAGAATTGTGTAAATATGTGTAAAAATGTTGAGAGTGCTTTTTTAGAGATTAGAGAGATCTTTTAGAGATAAAAAAAAAAGTTGGTAGTAAACTTTTTAAAGGTCCTTTTTATACTACAAAGATTATGACCGTTGAAGAGCATTTCAAGGGATAAGACATAGAATATTTTGAAAAGAAATGATTCGAATGAATAGTTAAAATCATTTGAAAGAATTTCATTCAAGAAGGGTTAAGATTACCACTAAAGAAATCGGTCGAATAAATACAAGATTCATTCGGATGAAATTGAAGAGCGGAAGTAAATTCAAGCCACTGAAGGATTCAATCGAATGAAAACACAATCTTTCGAATGAAACTAACTTTTGAATGAAAATTAGTTTTAACTGTTGGAATCGTCGATCGAAGGAATTTAGAGAAACTTTGAATGAAATTATCTTTCGAGCAAAACTGAATTTCTGATGAAGACATTCGAATACAAACATATTCTTTTGAATGAAAAACATTGAGTTTTCAAAGATGGTTTTCTGATGGAAAAGATCGAATGAAGAGGGTTCCATGCGAATGAAAGACCATCTATCAAAACCTAAAGGAAGTTTGAAGGATTCAGTCAAATGAAATTGATTTCATTCAAAAGATACACGATGCTTCATGGTTTTGACTCTTTTCGATTTTCTATTAGATCTTTAAGAAGGCTTAACTTAAATTTTACAAAGAATAGGAATGGATCTAGTCTAAGTCCAAAAGTTTTCGTCCAAAGGTATGTCCACACTTTGGTTTATCCTGAAATCGTACTTCATAACACAATTAGATTAATTAAGAATAGTAATCTTGGAATCATCAAAAAAGAATCTAGACCCATAGGTCAACAATATACTCGTATTACGTACTTTTTAAACGAATATTTAGACAAAAGATCATATCATACTCGTAAATTTCCGAATCCACCTCACTAGTCTATGATTCAGCCTTAAAAGTAAGAAGTTCAAGCCTTCATGATAAGTCAAAATAATCCAAAGATAAGACCTCAGACATGAGTATCATGACAATAGCCAAAATCACACACATAAAGAAGCACCCAGACTCACACACACAATCATACAATCATATAAAATTGCGCGCGCGCACACATATAAAATCGCGCATGTGCAGACAGGCCCACAATCACAAACTCTTGGTGTAATTACATACACACACACGTATGTAGATACATGTACATGCTTAAAAATGTGCATCAATGAACTAAACTCAATTGGTAAAATTGATCAAGAAAGTGCTTAGGGGCAAGTTGGTTTGACTGTTATGTTGCCTAGAAAGTGTACATATGGGGAGATAAAATGGGTACAAAAATGTTTGGTTGTGTAACAACTAACCATTGCTTCTGCTACAGTTACGGATGAAGGATGTAGAATAGGCTTTTGCATTTTGGTTGCTATTGGTTGGCGAAGATGTGCTAACGAGCCTGATGATGGGTAAAGGCTTTTAAGAAAATGTAAAGACCATATAGAACATGATAAAATTAAACTATCGGATTAATAACACTCAAGTCGGTTAGGGTGAAATTATGATGAAGGCAATAAGTTTTAAAAGGTAACAGATCATGGCCAACAACTTTGAAAAAGTATCAGCCGTGTTCATCGTCGTTGACCCGTTAAAAAAGTATATTTTTTTCCTGATGTCATGAACACGCATTTCTTAAAGGCCACAACAATTTAAAACCCTAATTTCCAAGTTAGAGTTTTAAGTCATAATTTCCTAATTTTCGACCCGTAATTTCCAAATAGGGTTAGAAATCTTAATTCTCTAATTTTCAACACCATTGCCCTTCACAGCGTGCCTCCATAACCACTGTGTGCCTTTCATAACCACCACAACCCTTCATAGCATGCGTCCATTACCACCGTGTGCCTTCATAACCACCATTGCAACCCGCCATCAAAACCCAAAACAAAAACAAAATCAAACACAAACACAACACATAATCAAAACCCAAAACAAAATCAACATCCAAGAGATACAAAACCCACAACTGTTGGAATAGGTCCTCTCATTCTTCAAGCCAAACGGTCAAATTGAGAATTTGAGGTAGGAGAGGAAACACAGAATATGTTGGCGATTGTGGCCTGCTCTGACTTGCCGTACTTCCTGAGCTTCCCTCTCTTCCTTCAGAGACAGGCGATCTGGTAGCGACGAGGCCTCAAAAGGAGCAGAGTGAGGGTACACCACTTGCAGGGACCTGTCGGAGGCACTTGGTAGGATCCCATTAGTGGGCGAGGTAGCGGCGGCGGTGGTGATGGTTGGATGTGGGTTTTGGTGATGGTAAATGGTAACAATGCTCAGTTCTCCACTCTCATTCGTAGGGATGGCAATTTGATCCGCAACCGGTGGATATCCGCCCCGCCCCGATCCTATAGGAGCGGGTTTTCTTGACTTTGACCGGGTTACGGGGCGGGTATGGTATATAAAATTTAAACCCGCAGCGGGTACGGGGCGGGTTTGGTATTTAGGCTAACCGCCCCGCGCCCCGCCCCTCCCCGCTATCTTATATATAATTAGTTTTTATACTAACCCTAGATCTAGGCGATCTCGACCATCCATCTTATAGTATATATAATGGATAAAGCCTTTCTCTTTCTCTTGCTTCTCAGTTCTGCCTCCCCTTCTCTCAAACTCACTTCTCTCTCTTCATCAAGTGCTTGATATCATAAAGAGTCGGAAAGTACATCTTGATCGAGTCAAAGAACCTGGCCGGTCCACTCTGGCAGCCGCTCCCGCCATCACTTTTTCTTCTTCTTCATGTCGAGAATTCTTCCCTAATGATTCTTTGTAGAATGGCACCATCAGGATTGGTATTAAAATGGTAGGTTTCTTCGTCTTTTCTCTTTGTATCTCCTCATAGAAGGCCAGCAATTCCTCTTGAATCGTCAAAATTCGTTTGTATATGACAAAGAATACATAGTTACTGCTTACACTGGACTGTGGTCGTGGCAGAAGTGGGCTAGATGAAGTTGACTCTCTCTCTTTCTCTTGCCTCTCAGTTCTGCCGCCCCTTCTCTCAAACTCACTTCTCTCTCTGTTTTCTCAACGCCGCCCATCTTCTCTCAAACTCTCACTTCCGCTGCGTCTTCTCCACCGCCGGTCTTCACGGAGAATCTGAGATTGATGCGAAGGCCACCGCATCTTCTTCGACTCCACCGCCGGCCCTCGCTCACCGAGAATCTGAGATCGATCCGAAGGCCACTGATCTTCTGCGACTCCACCGCCGGCCACACAATCTGAGATCGATCCATGGCTTTGGCCTGGGGGGAGCCTTCAGAGAAAGAGAAGAGTTTAAGAAGAGGTTTGGGCGAGGCGGGGCGGGGATGGGTTTTCTGAAGTATGTTAGGGTCGGATGTGGTATTAAGGTTACAGAACCCAGCGCGGGGCGGGTGCGGGGCGGGGTGGGATTTCAGAGGTAGCGGGGCGGGTTCGGATTTTAGTAGATCCGCATCCGACCCGCCCCATTGCCATCCCTACTCATTCGGCTCCATAGAGAGACGTACGTGATGAGATTTTTTTGGTTTACTTATTTTTTTTTTTCATATTTTAAGAAAGGGGTGTCATTTCAAGAATTTATCTTCCAAGTCAAGCAATATAGTCATTTTGTTAAAACATTATGTATTTCATGATTTCCAATAATTAAGGAATGTAATTGCTATTTGTCCATGCTAAAGAATACACATGCAATTTCACCCTAATCTCATAAACTTAGGTGTAATTAACCCTAAAATTATTTCGGAGTTCTCATTGGGTACAAGAGTAATTGGGCAGAATGCTTTGATGACAACAAATTCTTCAACATCGTGGTTAACAATCTCATGGTAGATTTATGGAAACGACATTCAAATCAAAAGAAAGGACAACAATATATTAAGATTGAGAGGGAAAATTAAGTAAAAAAAAGCACTTTCGATTGGCTATCATCCTTTTATCCCAAGGAGGAAGACTTGGGCACAAAGATGAACAATGCCTCTTAGACTTTCAGTTATTGTTGACAAGTCCTATAAAAATTGACAACAACCTTGTAAGGTCTAAAGCAAATGACTACAAGGAGATTCTAAGGTCGTGAATCACAATAAAACATCATTTTAGTATATTTTCTGAAAAGTTATTCAATATACAATTAGCAATGACCTAAATCCTCCAACTGTGAAGATGCAAGAGAAAGGCCCAATAACAACAGGTCCTATGCCAAGAAAATGGAAGTCTTGCTCAAACTGAAACAAATTTAAGGCCATCTCAACTTAGGTTGTTCATAAACAAGCTCATCTGACTTCGAGTTCAAAATGGGCTAGCCATAATTGCTCAATTCTAAAAGTGCTTGTCTAACCCTACATCATCTTCTTAGGTAATACAGAGTAACAAACCACCGCCAATACTGCACCAACTAGGCAAGTTGATGAGGTTATGGGGCAACTATCGAGTTGGATGTAATTCTTAAGCATAGTAAACCATTGCTAGTACAGAAAATCAAGTCTAGCAAAATTTTGAAAGTCAAGCCCGTAGATTCTCTGTGCTCAAAATATTTATATTGCTCTTTCTCATTCTTATCACCTTATTAACCTTCAACTTTGTGTCCTCTATTTTCTCTGTCATTTTCACTTAGAACAATTGATTGTTACCACCATCTCATAATAACGCGTCGCTGCCATTTTCATCGACCACCATTGTCTGTTAAAACTTTTGTAGGGTTTGAAACAGTTTTTACTTTAAGTTTTTCATTCAGTTTTAAAAACTGGAATGAAAAAATATGTTTGACAGATAGTTTTCGTTTTCTTTTCCTTCAGTTTTATAAACTAGTCTTTAAAATGGGACTGTTTTTTAAAACTCCAATTTTGAGTTTTAATTTTCAGTTATGGTTATTATTTTGAGATCCACCTTTCACCTTTTATTAGAAGCAAAATCAAACAATATTTTTCCTACTCCATTTCAATCATTCAACAGTTACCACTACACTGAAACACAACATGTAGCCTCTATCTACCATCGCGGCCTTATCGCCACCACCCAACACCAAAACCTCCATAACAATTTTCACATCACCATTCCCAACCATTTTCACATCACAATTTCTTGATTAAAACAAATTAACATACCAGAAATTCAGTGATACCAATCTTCACCACCAGACATACTGTCCCCACCACCACAACTGCCACCGCCTTGACCACCATACACCACCACCACGTCTTAACCACCAAGCACCACCACCACAAGTGTCGCTGCCTCAACCACCATACACCACAACCACCAAAGAACATCGATCAATGTCAACCCGATCAATTTTCAGTGTCGTCGATTTCACGACTCCCACCACCCATAGTTTACTTCTAATAAATATCTTGTCGACACCTTTGATCTCCAGATCTGTAGCTTAGTTTTAATCAGATTTGGTTTGAGGTTCCAATTAACTTCGTCGTGGTAGTGATCTTGGCGGTCGGTCATGATGGGTGGTGGTTCGTGGCTATCGGTGGTGGTGATACTGGGTCATGGTGGCGTTTGGTTGGTGGTACTATAGACTTCTTTGTCTGTTCGGAAAGAATGAGAATGAGAATATAAAGGAAAAATAAATATTCTCTTGAAACAAAAACTGGTGTACCAAGCATTCACCTCTTTTTTTTAAAAAGAAAATCACAACGAGTTTTTGCTTGTGTTTTTTAGAAAACCAAAATTAAAAACAAAATGGCTACCAAACATTTTAGTTGCCAATCTTCCTTGAGAAACCACTTCTATGTATTCTGTCTCTTCTCCTTCGTCTCCATTCTTTTGTCTCTTTCATTGTATATATATATATATATATATATATATATATATATATATATATATATATATATATATATATATATATATGGGAGCTGATCCATTGACAGCGCTGACAAAATAGGACATCTTGCCAGCGCGATCTGGCGTCCATTCGGCCCAGATCACTTTTTTTTGCGGCGCTGTCAGTCGTCCGCTATATAGTGTAGCGGACGGACCTTTTTACCATCTTGCCCTCGCTCACCCGTCCGCTAGACTGTATAGCGGACGACATTCTTGGGCCCACATCGTCCAACAAAAAGTAGTCCGCTACACTGTCTAGCGGACGACTGTTTCCGTCAAACCACCCACTTCCCCCTGACAGTTGTCACATCAGTCGATGCACGACTGTTACTTTGTCGTTATCCCAGCGTCCGCAACACAGTGTAGCGGACGTTGGCAAGTATTCGAAACCTTCTAAACTTCTATTAATTCCTTCTTCTCACAATCAAACTATTCCTTCTTCTCACGATCAAACCAGCGGCGTTGGCAAGTAGATCGGCGCAATTTCTTTGCAAGAAATCCTTTAATCGTCTCATCAATCACGTAAGTTCACAAACTAATCCTTTCTTTGTTCATAATCTAGAGTTCATCTTGCGGCGTTGGCAAGTAGATCGGCACTATGCTAGCGTTTGTCAATGTATATACATATATATTATATATGTGTATTGCGTATTATCTGATCACATGCTAGCGCTGAATATGCTAGCGTTGTATGTTTGGGAATGTTTACGCTTCCAACCTTGCCCTCTTTCCATTATTTCAGTTGCAAAAAATGGATTTCAACCCTGGACCAGAAGATTCGTCCGTATTATACGACCAAGCAAACCATATCAGTACGCTCATATGGGATGGTGGAGTAAGATACTTATTTTATCGTTTATATCGTTTATTTTGCTTACGTATTTCAGTTGCGACCGTTGTATATCGTTTATTTTGCTTAAATAATATTTATTAATTCGTAGGAAAGAGCACTTGTCAATACGGTAGAAGTAAGCGATAATTTCAACGCCTGGAAATTGAACAAAACCCAGAAAAGATTACTGCGTGGGATTGGGTTTGGGATTTTCACGCATGGGCAGATCTTTCAACAACTTGACCGGCACTTAATAGGTGCCCTTGTTGAAAGGTGGAGAAGTGAAACGAATACGTTTCACTTCCCTCTCGGAGAGATGACAATTACCCTAGAAGATGTAGGGTTCATCTTAGGGTTACCGGTGACGGGGCGGCCGGTAATAGCTCATCCGTCCGAAGCAACGAATAAGAGGACCGCTAGGGACTTCTTTACTTCGATACCCCAGGATGGATTTAGCAGTGGTGGTATCAAGTTGAAGTGGTTGGTAGATACCTACGGGGTTTTGCCAGAAAACTATACGGGCCATGACCTTGTGCTGTACACACAAGCCTTCCTCTGGTGGGTGATGGGGGCAATATTATTCCCAACGACGTCGAAGAACACGGTCAGCGTCAAATATTTACCGTTTTTGCGTAACCTGGCTGAGGTTGGGGATTATGCCTGGGGTGCAGCAACTCTTGCATACCTGTACCGAGCATTGCACAAGGCAACGAGGCCCGACTCCAAAGCGATATGTGCATGTCTCTCGCTATTGCAGGTATATCATACAATTCTTCATTACGTGCTCTTTGTTGTTGTTTTTTTTGTTGAATGGACAATAAATGTTGACGATACTTTATTTAATGTCTTTGCTCTCAGGTGTGGTCTTATGAACACCTTGCTACCGGCGCACCCAGGCGTAGGGACGGAACAGATAATGTGTGGCCTCGGTTGTGCGCCTGGGAGTACAGCCGGAAGGAAACCCACTACGAGAGGAGAGACGATCCCCATCACAACATTTCATACTATCGGGGGGAGCTCGACTCGTTATCTCCTGGCCAGATGCGATGGGCACCGTACAAATGTTTGGCGCGACGGGTGGGAGAGTCGTTCGTCTTCACGCTCTCCGGGTTGCAACGCACACCCCTGATCCACTTCGAGGTCGCAGAGTGGCAGCTGCCAGATCGCGCTATGTGCCATTTTGACTGCCTGCAGGGGTTGCCAGCCGGCGCGCCAGATATGAGGCTTAACAGGAACCCACCGGGTGTCGGACTGTTTGGCAGGGCGAATGCGCACGACTTGTGCGCGCGTGAAATTGAGGTCTGGAATTCCTGGCAGGACACGCTGGCGACCATTGTGTCGGAGCCTGACCCCGTCATCAGCATCGAACAGTACAATGAGTGGTACTACCGCATCACCCGGAGGAGAGTAGCTCCAGTAAGGTTTGAACGCGGGGAGAAGTACCACCCTAGGGGTCAGATCGATGAGCACATGGCATACAATCTGGTAAGTTGCCCAACCAGTGCTTCTAATTGAACTTTGATCATTCTAAGTGTGTACGAAGTTACTTATTTATTATCTCTCTGGATGTAGGTTAATGCCTTGTTCGCCTTCTTCCAGAAGTTGAGCGAGCGGAAGGATTTGGTGGATGCCATGGGCGAGGAGCTTCGCCAACAGGCTGAAGCGTTGGCGTATGGCTGCGGGAATTTTTTGCGGTAAGCATCGGGACGGCCTTCGGGCGTCATCCCGGGAATGGGTTATCCGGGGTGGCAGCGGCCGTTTGTTCCCGAGGGATGCACCGATCCCTCGGGACAGACTTCGGGAGTGAGCCAGGGATATGGTTTTCCCTCTGTACAGGAAATGGGTGGTGATTGGGGATCGCCAAGCACCATGGGCCAGGCTCAAGCGCCGTGGGAAGATTACAATGCGCCCTCCTTCTCTTTGCTATTGGATTCGGAACCCCAACCCCTCTCTCAGAGTCAAGTCACGCAAGACTGGGGTTTCGAAAACATCAATCTGTTCGAGACACTGCCCATTGTCCCGTGGGCAGGACCATCTATTGCCGAAGGCGGGCAATACCCCCCCATTGACCCCCCCGAAGGAGTGCAATATCCCCCAGTCGATCCCCCCGAAGGAGTGCAATATCCCCCGGTCGACCCCCGAGGGCAATATCGCAAAGGGCATCCGTTGAAGCCCCTAAAGCCGCATAAATGCCAGATAATCAGAGAGCGTTATTTTAGCGGCTACCGGCATGACAACGCGTCGTATAGTGTGGATCATCCGGAGGGCATGGATTACAGTTGCTCGTGGGGAGAAATGGCCTCCCTGGCTCCGGGGAGTTGGTTAGACAACGGTGTCGTCTCCACCTACGTGGAGATTCTGAAGGAAAGGTGTCGGCAGCAGCCGACCTATCCGGCCGTTTTTTTGGTGGATGCCTTTTTTCATAGCATCCTAGTGTCTGAATGGCGGGAGTGGGTCGAACATAGGGGGAAGAAAAAGTTGGCCCATTGGAGACCGTCCGCTAACCTACGAGCGTATCTTAATAGGGATAGTCCGGTGAGCGCAAGTGTTGCCGATGTGTTTCTAATCCCATTTCTAGGGGAAAGCCACTGGTACTTGGTTTGCTACGCCCCAACAAGTAAAGTCGTATCGGTGATCGACAGTCTCCACGACGATACTCTCGATATGCCTGTGCTGCAGATGTACAGAGCCCAGTTGGACTCATTGGTAATATTACGATCGCTGTATAATGCTCTGATTCTATCTTGCCATAAATTTTAACTCGTGTCTTACGCCATTTTCTGTTTCCCGCAGAATATTTTTTGTGCAATGGTCAATTGTGCCCGTGGTGACCCCGTACCGACGCGGCCAAATCTCGATAGGCGATTGAAGAAAAGGAGGCCCAAGCAACGTAACACTTCGGACTGTGGCGTCTTCCTTTGCATGTACATGGATTTCATTTGTCGCTCTGAGAGCCTCAAGGCGGCCGTCTGGAGCCAAGCGGAAGTTGAAGCCTATAGATATAGAATAGCTTAGCAAATTATGAAAGGCCGGCCTAGAGCGGTTAGGTTTATAGAAAATCCAGCTTATGACGAGAATCCGTGATTCATTGGTGTGATTTGATTTGTATCATAACAGTATTTTTTACATAAACCGTGATTCATTGGTGTGATTTGTTTTGTGTTGATTTCTGTTGTCGATTACTGATTGATTGATTTCAGTTGTTGGTTTTTTGGCCTCATTGGGAATGATTGAAATGTAGAAAACGAAATGGTGCAAAATTTTGTAAGTAGTGAACTTTAGTCTTTCTGCTGTGCCGTCCGCTATACAATGTAGCGGACTAATGTAGGTAGAGAATTTTTCTAAGTGTTGATGGGTGGAGCTTTCCGCTGCGCCGTCCGCTATACAATATAGCGGTCGTAAAATGAAGACCAAATATTTCTAAGTGTTGATGGGTGGAGCTTTCTGCTGCACCGTCTGCTACATTGTATAGCGGACGTAAAATGAAGACCAAAGTTTCTGCTATGCCGTCCGCTACATTGTATGGCGGACGTAAATTGAAGACCAAATATTTCTAAGTGTTGATGGGTGGAGTTTCTGTTGCGCCGTCCGCTACATTGTATGGCGAACGTAAAATGAAGACCAAATTTTTCTAAGTGTTGATGGGTGGAGTTTCTGCTGCGCCGTCCGCTACATTGTATAGCGGACGTAAAATGAAGACCAAATATTTCTAAGTGTTGATGGGTGGAGCTTTCTGCTGCGCCGTCTGCTACATTGTATGGCGGACGTAAAATGAAGACCAAAGTTTCTGCTATGCCATCCGCTACATTGTATGGCGGACGTAAATTGAAGACCAAATATTTTGGTGGAGTTTCTGCTGCGCCGTCCGCTACATTGTATGGCGGACGTAAAATGGAGACCAAATTTTTCTAAGTGTTGATGGGTGGAGTTTCTGCTGCGCCGTCCGCTACATTGTATGGCGGACGTAAAATGAAGACCAAAGTTTCTGCTATGCCGTCCGCTACATTGTATGGCGGACGTAAATTGAAGACCAAATATTTCTAAGTGTTGATGGGTGGAGTTTCTGCTGCGCCGTCCGCTACATTGTATAGCGGACGTAAAATGAAGACCAAATATTTCTAAGTGTTGATGGGTGGAGTTTCTGCTGCGCCGTCCGCTACATTGTATAGCGGACGTAAAATCAGTTTCTGCTATGCCGTCCGCTACATTTTATGGCGGACGTAAAATCAGTTTCTGCAATTAACGTACGATTCACAATCAACGATCTCAATATATCGATGGAATCTCAAACGACACAATTAAGCACAATTAAGCGAGGAAAAATTTCGAAACACAATCAACAAGAACACAAATTATTTTATTAATAATAAATTAGGGTTCACATTGGGGGAAAGAAATTTTTCACAAGTGCTCTGATCAAAGATTACAACTTGAAAATCCCACCACCCAAGGTGTTCAAACACTACAAAGTCCCCGAGTTCGAGGCCATGCTGGCGCACGAAGACGTTCCAACCCTCTGCGAATTGCTTTTTTTGGGGTCGGCCGGGCTTCAGCTTGATTTCAACCTGCCATGCCCCCTTGCGGCTATATAATCTTGCACTCTCATGAATTGTTGTAAATTGATTGGTCAAGGCTTCCGGTATGTCCTAACAAACACAATACACAAAAAATAGGTTAGTTTTTAACCAAAAGATCAAACCTTTAACACACGAAAATACAGAGAAAGAGGGATGGCATACAAGTTCATTCTCAAACCCCGGCATCATGACTTTGAAAAAGTGTTTGCCTGCCAGGTGCAAGTTGCCAATAAAATCGTAGGTGGTCTCCGATCCAGAAGCCATCGAGGTCGGCGTTGAGGGGGGGACGGTTTATCGCCGGAGTTGTGGGTCACCGGAGATGTGGGTCGCCGGAGATGGAGTAGTGGCCTGGGCTAGATGTTCGAGACAGAGAGAGTGCCCTCCAGATAGGACTGATAACAGCCGATTGCCCGATATGATTAATATATATCATAGGATAGAGTTCTCCGCTACATTGTATAGCGGACGTAAAAGAAGACCAAAAGTTTTACTGCGATGACGTCCGCTATATTGTATAGCGGACATTAAAGAAGACCAAAAGTTTGCCTGCTATGACGTCCGCTACATTGTATAGCGGACGTAAAAGAAGACCAAAAGTTTTACTGCGATGCCGTCCGCTATACAATATAACGGACGTAAAAGACCAAAAGTCGATGACGTCCGCTACATTGTATAGCGGACGGGGCTTACAAAAAAAAAAAAAAAAATTGAAATAAAGACTTTAGATTTGATTCGATGGCCTCTCATAGGTCCATTTTTAAAAAATTCCAGTATTCGGTCGAAAAATTATCCCTCCGAAAATTATTAGAAATGTCATAAAGTTGTACAAAAAATTAAAGGTCCACTGCAGCTTGTTCGTCCTCATCTTCGGCGTCACCTTCTTCCCCGTCTTGCAAACCCCCTGAACTTATCCCCAGTGCCTTGTAATGGTTCCGCTTGTCGTGGTCGGTCATTTTGTTGCACAATGCACACCTTCACAGCTTTTTAGGTTGAGTTGCCGTTTCAATAAAGCTTTTCATCCGCGTAGATCTCTTGCGGCCTTTCGTTTGCGATATAATTGGATCCAACAAACGGATATCATTGTCGTCTTCCTCCTCCGGCTCGTCATCTTCTGATACCCCCGTCGTAGGCTCGGTGTCAATCGCATTGGTGACTGAAGCTACTTCCAACTGGTCGACGATGGGCTCTTGTTGCTGAGCTACCTCGAGGAGATGTTTATAACCGACCATTGTAGCAGCACCCTTTACGGACAAACGGGTGAACATCGTCACCAGATGATTATACCGCAACGTCTCTGATTCTTCAAAGTCAGTATACGGGTGCTCCGGAAAGGAAATGGTACCGTGCAACCTGTTTGCACCTTTCGTCCACCGTGGCAAGACGTATTTATCGGGGATTGTCCTGATATTGTTCTGGGTGAAAAACCGCAGAACGTGTCTACACAGGATGCCATGGAACTCAAACTTCTTGCAAACACATGTCACCGAGTCCGTCAATGTGTCGTGGCTCACCGTATACATTCTGCGCAGCTTCTCAGGGACGAGGTCATTCACGAGCGAATAAACCTTGTACTCACGCGTAGACATTTCTGCCACCTTGTTTATACTGTATCATCCGGATTTTCGCAGCTCTACTTGGTATAGCAAGAAGATCTCCTTCGTATAGACTTTGGCACCGTTCAGCTCCAGCGGGGTCTCGAGCAACCTTCTCCTTTGTTTGTACGTTGTTGCAAAGTCGGCAGCCCTTTCTTTTACGAACAACGAAGCTACCGCTTTTTGTGCGGATGCAACGAAAGTCTTCAAATTGGTAGCTGTACCCACATAACTATCGAACGTGGCATTCATGGATTCACTCATGCCCGTCGTTTTCATGCCCGCTGAAAAATACCTCCTCGTGTAAACGCCAATCCATTGCTCTTTGCGCTCGAACAAGTGCTGGAGCCACTCGTTGTCTTGCAATGAGTAATCCCGAACAAGCTTTTCCCACCTCTCCTCGAATTCCTCAATCGTTAACGACTTGAGGACGCACTTGTCAAAATCCTGTTTAAAGTCTGGATACTTTGCGTACACGTGATGCAGCCGTTCCGGATATTTGTTGCTTATGTGCCAGGTGCACAAGTTGTGCCGAGTGTCTGGGAAGACAGTCACAATAGCCTTCTTCATTGCCAAATCTTGACCGGTGATGATCACTTTGGGTGCTTTGAAGTTCATTGCTTCCAGCCACGTCCTAAACAACCATTCAAAAGAACTCTCGGTCTCGTCCCTTAACAAGGCGAACCCGAACATGATGGAGTGATAATGATGATTGACCCCCGTGAAAGGGGCGAACGGCATCGAGTACTTGTTGGTACGGTATGTGGTGTCGAACATCACGACATCCCCAAAATGCTTATAAGCAAGCCTCGAACGACCGTCGACCCAAAAAATTGTGCTAACTCGATGCTCATCGTCAAGTTTATAATCGAAGGTCAACTGCGGGTCCTCCATCTGCATCCGTTTCAATAGGCTCATTGTGGCTTGAGCATCATTGAGGTCATACGCGGCTCGTCTATGGGTTCGGACCGCGTTACGAACGTCTGTCGTGTTAAAGGTCAAATTTTGAATTCCCCCAGCCTGTTCAGCAAGAACATTAATCATGTCGGCAGGTCCTAGTCGCGCATTGCTCATTGTTTGAATCAGGCTCCTTGCGACCTTACCCATCTTCTTGTGTTGATGCATCTGACTCACCTTAGAAGGAGTTACTAACGGGTGATTGTGTGCCAGTTCCAGGCTGGTAATAAGCCAATGGTCTTGTTTGGGTTTGTAGCTTACGAACATCTTGACCTGGCAATTTGTGCGCTCAAAGCAGTCCCGTCTTCTACGCGGATATCCTATTTCGTCATCACTGTCATCATTGCCTACGCGTGTCTCATTTTGCACTGGGTTTCTACTCCTATGGCACTCGTATAAGCGAGAGCATATCTTTCTCGTTATGGTGCTCGTTCTTGAAGTCTTTATTCTAATGCCAAAATCAACCCTCAATGAATACGCTCGAAAACATTCTTCAGCTTCTTCCAACGTAGCAAATGTTCGTCCTAGATACGTATCACTAGCATCTACGGGGACGTTAGAGCTTGACACGAAATCAGACATTGTGAAACAAGAGCTGTGTAGAAATAGACTACGCTTAACAATCAAATGGCATTTCTAACTGAAAATATTACCTAAAAATTACCTTGGCGAATAGACCAATTTAGGATGACAAACATACGGTATGCATAATCTCAAAAGTGTCTCCAAATTAACAATTATTAATTTATTGAACATAACAAATTTAAATTAGTAAGATAAATAGACGAATTCATCATGCCAAAAAATCGAATTAAACTATAATGAATTAAATATAAAGTTAACAAATTATACCTTTTTGATGAACATCATGTCTAGAACATCACAAAAAATCTAGAGTATAAAATCACAAATTGATGAATACAGTGACAAATTTCTAGAACATCAAGAAAACTTGAAGCAAACTTACCTTGCTTGAGCGAAACTTGAAGCAAGTGTTACTCGAAGCTTGAAGGCAGCTGAAAATGGAAGCGAGTCCGAAGGAGAAGAAAATTGTGCTGAAAGAAAATTGAGTAGGTTTTGGGGATGGGCAATACTGTCCGCTATACTGTGTAGCGGACAGCATTGCCGACAACAAGTCACAACTGTGTCAGACAAGTCACAATTGTGTCAGAATTGTGCAGTTGTGACAGTCGTCCGCTAGACAGTGTGGCGGACTACTTTTTGTCGGACGATGTGGGCCCAAGAATGTCGTCCGCTACACAGTCTAGCGGACGGGTGAGCGAGGGCAAGATGGTAAAAAGGTCCGTCCGCTACACTATATAGCGGACGACTGACAGCGCCGCAAAAAAAAGTGATCTGGGCCGTCCATCCCTTCGGGATGGACGGCCAGATCGCGCTGGCAAGATGTCCTATTTTGCCAGCGCTGTCAAGGGATCGGCTCCCTATATATATATATATATATATATATATATATATATATATATATATATAGGGGGCCGATCCTCACCCACCGGTGGGAATTATCCACCCAACCACATCAAATTGTTGCGGTTGCTTGCTGTGTTGTCCTTTTCCCCCCACCCCCTGATGTCCTTCCCCCCCCAAAACAAACCGCAACAATTTGTTGCGGTTGTTCCCCCCCCCCCCCTTTTTAGGTGCCCCCCCCCCCATCATTACTTTCGGCCCCCCCAAAACAAACCGCAACGAATTGTAGCGGTTGTTTTTCCTGCTCAATTTAAGGTTTCATGGGCAATTTAAAAACATTTTTATATCAATCAATAAAAATCAACATTCGATCTAGTTTTTAAAATTGTTGTTATAAGCATTTAAAATCAAAATAATGAAATATGGTTCATATAGAATTCCTTATCTCGGTCCAAGCTAAGCTATGCTACCAACCACGATGTCGATTAATGATCTCCGAATAAACCTAGATTGACAATCCATTGGTTAGAACACAATCTATTCTACATTACTATAAACCTAATATCATAATACCCCCACGTGCTCACTCCTAACTCCGAAATCGCGTAACTCAAAGCGCGCTTCGCACGCGGCCAACCTAGCTATGAACCCGATACGCTCTTTAATGCGTAACAATATTCCAAATTACTATAAATTAAAATAAACCACTTTTATAGCTTAAAACATTATAATAAGTCAAAATATGAATTTTCTGAAGTTTTGAATATTTTTGAATTAAAATAATTTCTTTATATACAATAAAAACTGATATATTGCCAAAAATACTTCCAGACCCAAAATAAGTCCCATACTTTTTGTAACAGATTCAAAATATGTATAAAAATCATAGAAATTTAAATCAGAAATTAAAAAGCATTAAAACTATTTTTCAAATATTCGTTTTGCTCAAAATAATGCGATATGGAAACCATAGCAAATCAATCCCAAAAATCATCAAAATTTTACTGAGTCCTTATCATACTATATAAACACTACTCTAATTTTCCCCAGGACATTTTCAGGGTTTAAAGGTTCCAAAAGAATTTCCCAATTCTGAAATTATAGAAAATACTATAAATTCATACGATCTCAGAAAAATATAAAATTTTGCCAAAAATTATAATATAGTCTATCGTACTATACTGTAAAGTTTCACGTGATACTAATAACCGTACGTTAGTTTACGCACGTGTCGAACTTAACGCTAACCCAACAATTTGTTGCGGTTTGTTTTGGGGGGGAGGGGGGCTGAAAGTAACGCCACACACACACACACACACACACACATATATATATATATATATATATATATATATATCGTTAAGTTCGACACGTGCGTTAACTAGGCCTACACTTAATAATGCATTCTAATTACTAATAAAGCCAACTATTTATTTAATTAGAAGCAACTACAAAAATAGAGTGTCTACATTACCTCTGGTGAATAACTTCACATGGTGAGAGGTAAGTCCAAAACTCATATTTTTTCTGTGCATTGACATAATCGGGCGGGTGGATCTATGTCATTATTTTCCTAAAGCCACACCCATCAATTAGCATCACCGTACAATTTTTATGATAAAAATGACGACATCTAAAAACTTCTATGTGCCCTTGTCCTTGTCACTAAAGGTTTGATTGCATCTAGATTGTTAATTGTTTCTTTTTATATGTAACAATTACTATTAATGAATGGCTTAAGTTAGTGTAGGTACCCTAGTGTTTTTTTCTGCATGTTTTAATAGCATATGGATAAATCATTTGCGGCTATTGGTCTATTTCTCTACACTTTCATGGTACTAGCGATAAAGGTCTAGTGGCACATCTTAGAAGTGAAAAAAAAAAAGGATTTAGTTCACGGCGGGGTTCTAGAAATACAAGAATGTTGTAGGAAAGAACCTTTATCAGAAAACCTAGGCTACTATTGTTGTTGAATGTTCGTCTTCTATTTTATTAAAATAGTCTACTTTTAGTGAAGACGCATAAGGTCTCATGCGTATTCAGTAACAAGCGTATTCAATAACACGTATAATTAATATCTCGATGAATAGCGATATCTTAATTGCTTTAGGCAAAAGCACACGTCAATTGAATATGCTGAGTAATATATCAGAAGTGCCTGCACATGGAAGAACAATTTTCTCAAGTGCTACTATGGTAAAAGAGAAATACAGGAAAATAGTCACCGACTTTTCAGCCAACTTTCTTCCCCTTCTTGGAGGCAACGGTTAATGCCTATTGCTTCTTTTTCTTCTCAATTCTGATTTGAAGTGTCTTTTGATTTTATGGTGATACATGGCATCTAATTATTTATCATGTTAATTTGTTCTTCTTCCAAAGCCTTGTAAGCATTTTATTTATACTCAGTCCAACATAACCAAAAATTCAAGGGAAGCAACATTCTCACAGCAACAAACAAGGGCAAGAGCCTGGAACCCACATAAAATGAAAAAGAAGAACATACCATTGGCAATTGATAAGTAGACAAATCTGATCTTGCAGACTATGTTGTTCATGTTATATATAGCCAAAGTTGTACTTAGCAATACTGACTTCTTTGACAGAGCAGGGAACTCATATAGGAGAGATGCATGACTTCTTTATATAATTAAGAATATGAGAGGTATTGCAAAGCGGGAAGGCATTTTACGTAGTGATACATAAGAGAAAAATAGATAAGACATAATTGGTTGTGATAGTTTGATGTGACTATGATTCTTTTAAGTATTGCTTTGCAAAAAAATCTATGTCTCAAGAAGGTGTTGACTTTCACAAGGAGCACGTCATCAATTTGATTAAAACTTGGTCTCTTTAGTATAGATTCGTTTTGCTATTATCTTGTTTGTATAAAGAGTCTAACCGAGTTTGGGACTCTCACAGAGAAAATTGAAGATGAGTTGGCATTTGGAGGATGCTCCAAACATCTTATGTGTCAAAATTCTGCTTTCAAGATGTCAATAGTCAAACTTGAAGTCTAATATGTAAATCTATGGTTTATGCAGAGTTCTCGTAGATGTATAACTGGTTGTCTAGTTTTATAAGATATACAAAAGTCGGGCCAGTAAAATTTACAAAATTTTCAATAACAAAATCATAATAAAGAGTTAATAATTAGGGATGATTTTCGAATTTTACATTCTTGAGATGTTTTATTGTTATTTAATAGATAACTATATTGATTACGTAGAGTTTATAATGATTTATAATTGATTTCTTAGTTTAGTTTAAAATATCAGACGAATTAAAGGAGAGAGTTCCTAAAAATCTTACGTGGCACAAAAGTAAAAGCTCTAAATATCCTACTTATCGCGATTATAAGAAACTTATTCAAATTTTTATATATACGAGCTATCGTACACACACGATGCATGTGCGATTCTGTCATTGTATAGCTCCTGATCAATTTTTACGCGATTTCTGTTAAAAATTAGGGAAAAATGCAAAGCGAAAGAAAGCATTATCGTTGGAGTGCTGAAGAAAAAAAGAATTGTATGATGAATTTAAGGTCGTTAGTTGCTGATTTCGATCTACAATGGAAATGAAGGAAAAAAGAAGGGGAGGAAAATAGACTGTTAAAGGAGAAGTGCAGTTAGGTAAAATATAGGGAGTGAGAGACTCACCGAGGTGACGGAAAGTTTGAGGAGAGTGGGTAATAATATTGTACATTTTTGTCCTGATAATGAATAAGTGTGAACACCTAAATGAGTTTGAGCGTAACACCAAAAGAGTATTACACCAAAAATGAAACTGCTGGTCTCATTGTAAGTAGTATAGATAAATTAAATATAGATAGATATTTAAATTTTTAGTATAAATTTGAAGTATTAACATGACAAATAAAAACGCTGGACAATTTTAGAAAGTCAAACTATGCCAAACACATAGCCTTAAGTCAATCTTTACAAATTTAGTCCTGTGTAAAGCATTGCTTAAATTAGCATCAATGTAACCGTCGGACTTCAAATGCCAAATCAAATCCAAATAAATAAATAAAAATACAGTAAATCCCAAGAACCAAAAACAATAAATCAACAGCCACGATCGCACCAAGTCCCACGTGCGGTCACGATCTTCACCTGTCAATTCAAACCCCCGCCCTTTTCCCCGCCCTGGAAAACCCAATAGAAAAGGATCTCCCATTTCTACCCTTCACGCAGTATCCCCCAAAACCCTAAATTCTCACAAATACTGGTATGATTTATCTAAGTAGCTCCATTTTGGCTAGTGGCACTCTGTGTACCGCTAACGTTTTGGACGTGATTCGGATGATGTACAATCATGTGAAGCGGGAGTGCCGTTAGCAACTTTGGGGTTGCCAATATGGCTACCCCATGTTTAGTTCCGTCTGTTTAATTACTTTTCTTGGTGTCGGAGTGCGATAAAGGAATGTTTTGGTGACTGGGTTTCTTGCAGGTTAGGTTTTTCTTTTTGGCGACCGGAAATTTTCGGAGATGTCGACACGCCATCGGCGATCGTCGGTTCCGTCGAGACCGGAAAAGGAGAATGTGACTACCGGCGGCAAGGCAGTGGCGGCGGCGGCGAAGCCCCAATTGGCGAAGAAGCGGCCCGCTCTAACCAACGTTACGAACCAGAGGAGTGCGCCTGTGAACGCTGTGCGGACCTCAGTTGTATCCAAGGCTATGGTTTGTTGCGCCATCTCTCTTTTACGCACACACTTGTTTTGTGATTTTTCTAGATTAAAGAAGAAAATGAGACGGTTGATTGTGATATTTATGACTCTTATTGGGCAAATTATATTTGGGCAAAACTAAAAGTGAATTGTATGGCTTTAATCTAGATAAATCATGTATAGGGGTTGTCTCTTTCTAATACAGGGGTTTAGGGTTGAGACCATGAGATGGATTTTAACATTTTGAAGATGAGATGGGTGCTTATAACTTTTGAGGTTTATTGGGCAAATTGATATATTGGGCTTTTATATATTAAGCAAGAAAAAGTAAAAGGAGTAAAAAACAAAAATATTGATTGTGGGGCTATATTTCTTTTCAAAATAATAAGTTTTGGTAGGGCACTTGGAGTCACACACCCACTGACAGAATGCACATATTTTAGTTATGGACTTGTTTGTTGATTATTCCAAATTAGAAAATGATTAGGGTGCTTGTAATATTTGTGAAGTTTGTCAGGCAAATTGATATATTTTGGCTTCTTCATTTTAGAAAGAAAAAAACAAACGAAAATGAACCCTTTGGATTTACTTCGAAAAAAGTAGAATCTGGGGCTGGTTTCTGTCCAACACAGGATGTGACTGTGATTTAACTTCTAAAATGCACATAGTTAAAAACTCTTTGAGATGGGGTATGTTAACTAATTACTAATGCTTTTCTTACAAACAAAAATTGCACCAAAAATAATCGCTTACAATTATAGGTCTGTTGTTATTATTTTATTGTTGTAATTATTTTGTCTTTATTTACACATATATTATTTTGTCTTCTTTTTGCCTTTATTTGAGCAGGGCTTTTGATTGTGCAGCAGGCATTTTGTTTTTGTAAGAAACATGCGAAGAATCTGTTATAAACCTACTTCTGTAACTTTTTTTTCATTTGACTGAAATTGGAGTTGTGAAGCTAATGAGTAAAACTCTTTTGGGTTAAACCGTTTCCCTCTCCTAAAAAGATCTGAGTTGACGGATATTTGGAATATAAATGTGGCATCAAATACTTAATTGCTGATATATATCAAGAAGAATATTCAGAAGTACCTTTGTGAAGATGGTATTTATTTCCTCAAATTATTCATACTTGATAAATCCCTAAAGCTTCTTTTAGTTTCGCTAAAACAGAAATCATCGTAGAGTTTGCGGTCCCGCGCTGTCACCAGCTGTTCTTCAGGCGGGGGCGAAACCGGAAATGCAAGTGTAAGAGCAGCAAATTTGACACATATCTGGTAGTGAGAGCGTGAGAGTGCAGAGCGAAAGCAGGAGCAAGGATTGAGAGCGGGAGCAAGGATTTGGTGATTTAGGTCCTTTTATTTTCCTATTCAAAAAGCTGTGATGAAATCTAAAGTAACTGAAATATGAATGAATTTGAAACCTGGAACGATACGTATTACACTACGTAATTGTGGTCATGTGACTTGTGTTATTTATTTTCTTGAACATTGCTTAGCAACATAATCTCTCCACGGGCCACTCGGACATTATAAATTTATCGTCGCTATTACCTTTTATCACTTGGAACTTTTAAGCATGTCGAGGATTGGTGTGCTTTCAAGTCAGTGAAGCACTTTTTTCCTCTCTACTGAAGTTTATGTTTCCAGGACAGTGAGAGAGAGAAAGAACAAGAATATTAATATGGAGAGCTAAAAGCTAATTCTATTCATATCTCGTATTATGTTGATTTGCATCTCAACTCTATAGTAATACCAGATAGGCATATAGTTGTTCAAATTCACATTGACATGGAGCATAACTTATAAGTGCACTACTTATATCTGCTGTAAGTTTCCTGAAAAATTAACTAAAGTACGTAAATGAAGGTGCCATGCGAGGTTAACATAGCCAAATTGAAGAAGGGATCTTCTGTATTCACTAATGGTGCAAGCATCTCTGAGAGTTCTCTGCCTGAATCCCTTAAAATCAAATCAAATTCCGTTGTTTCTTCCAAGGATATATATTGCTCTAGACTTGCTACTCCTACCCCCAGCTGCATGGAAGAATCTTGTCATTCTGATGGCGGTTCAGTTTCCTTTGACGAGAGCATGACTACTTGTGATTCGCTGAAGAGTCTGGAGTTCGAATATATAGAAAATGATAATGCCTCAGCTGTAAATTTTATCGAAAAGAAGACATGCGACAGTGTCAACATTTCAGATCATGCAGGAGAAACAGGTTCCTATTTTCTTTATTTATCTTTTGGCTGTTTAATATGTGAATGCCAGCTCTGATACTACATTCATGCTATTGTTTGAAAGTTTGACCATATATGTGTTGGCCTTGATACTAATGCCACAATCTTTGTCTTGAGACTAAATCTTCATAACATCTGTTTCTGATGCTTATGCTCAGGGAATATATGCAGTAGAGAGAGACTTGGCGAAGTGGACACGATAAATAGAGTTGTTAATGTGGATGACAGCATCATGGATCCCCAGCTTTGCCCAACCTTTGCAGGAGACATCTATAGGAACCTGCGAACATCTGAGGTTCACTTCTATCTTGTTTCTCAAAGTTTATGCAATTCATTTGTCACTTTGGCTCTAGAAATTGACTCCAAATCTAGCTTTTTGGGTTCCACCCCATTCCCGTCTCCCCAAAAATGAAAAAAATAATAATTGAAATAAAAGTGCAAAAGAGGACACATGATAATATCATATATCGAAGCAGGTTATGTAAGCTTTGATAACCTCGCTACTAATATACTGAACAAAAAGTACCGTTATTGGAGTTTCTTTCTGGTGGAATTGTACTTTGCATTTCATAACATTGAAAGGGTTAAAAAGTTCCTTATAATGTTATTTATATTATTGTTTAGCTCCTACATCCGGTAACGCAACCGATGATGTTCCATTGGAAGCTTTTTTGGAGTACCAGCCTGCATTTCTCAGAAGATCTACTCTTGTAGTTTCAGTAGTTTATATGCCCAAATGACACACGTTTAACTCTCGATATATAAAATCGCACATATCGGATTGTAAGATAATAGATGGTTTTTTTGTATGTAGGAATACGTGTTGAAAAAACTTCTGAATGCTCTTTGATTGATATAAATAATGAAATTGCAACTGTATTTGCTTCCATAGGTTTTCTTGTCTAATTGGAATAATTGTGATGGACCATTACTGAATTGTTAGAAATTTTATAACGGGCTGGACATGATTCAGAAACCTATTACTAAGGGAATGTGGCTACCTGTTTTTTTTCTGTTCAAGGATACCTTACATAATGGATTCTAAAATTTGTTATAGAAGTGTGGTAAATATAGGTGTTCATGGTATTATTAGTAATAGCTTATAGCTAGTTCTCGTTTTTTTAATGACTTGTTTGCAGACAAAGAGGATGCCTTCTACTGATTTCATGGAGAGAATTCAGAAAGATATAAATGCCAGCATGCGCGCAACACTGATTGATTGGCTAGTAGAGGTAAGACAATGACATGAGTAACTTTTGTCAACGTGTTCTTTTTTACAGCTGATATAACAGATTCTTCCATAAGTTATAACCAATCCCTGCACGATATTGTTATAATCGGGCCCTACTGTGGAATCTTGAGTTTTGGTAACGTTGCTCTAGTTTATGTGATAGGGGTGGTGGGGAGTGGGGGTGGGGGGGAGGATGGGGTGGGTTCATAGTAATCCCTTTACTGGTGTACGCCAGTTCCACAACCAACTTCTGCTACTAAGTTTCTTTATTTCTGTAGGTTGCTGAAGAGTACAGGCTTGTATCAGATACATTGTTTTTGGCTGTTAACTACATAGATCGTTATCTCTCTGGAAATACAATCAATAGGCAACGACTACAGTTGCTTGGTGTGGCGTGCATGATGATTGCTGCGTAAGAATAGCGTTCCCCCTTATTGTTCATCCTCTTCCCTTTACACTATTTAGTTCTCTCTCTTAGGCACGCAAAAACAGATTTTCTTCTTGTTAAAAGCACATTGATGATCGTTAAGAAGTACCGTAATAACTAGACATATAATGATGGTGCCAGTAAATACGAGGAGATTTGTGCACCACGCGTGGAAGAGTTCTGTTACATCACTGATAACACATACTCCAGGGATGAGGTTGGGTTTAGTTCATTGCTTTGATCTTGCTGATGCTAGATTTTTCTAGTTCCGTTGTGTATTGCCAACACTTAAAAAAATTTCTATAGGTCCTTGAGATGGAATCTGCTGTGCTGAATTATTTGAGGTTTGAGATGACAGCACCAACTGCTATATGTTTCCTGAGGTCTGTTTTTGAATTAAGTTGCTGTTTGCCTTTCATATTTTTATGTTTTTTGACTGGATGCTTTCATGTAATGTTCAGGCACTTTGTTCAGGTTGTTCAACGAGTTCATAAGGTATCTATCTTGCCTATTCTTTGATTTAGGTCAAAAAATTCTAGGCTTTGATATGGTAGTGGTCGAGCCGTTGGCAGTAGTTTCTTTAGTATCAGTAGTGCTTTAAAGATTAGATTTTGTTGAATGCGTTTAATGGTGTGACTAAGGTTATCAGATTCAATACCAGATAAACCGTAATGATGTTAAGGCCTTTGTGGTGGTCCCCATATTTTAGACACAGTGCTCATATTTCTGCATCAATTTGCTTAAAAATGCAGGCAGGCAAAAGGTATCCTAGTTGTTTTTGCTCAAAGATTGATTTTCGTTGGTCCGTATATCTACTATAGGTTCCAGCCATGCAATTGGAGTTCCTCGCCAGCTATCTTGCGGAGTTGTCGCTTTTAGATTACAGCATGCTTCGTTACGCCCCATCTATGGTTGCTGCTTCTGCAACTCTTTTGGCAAAATTTATACTTCTTCCTTCAGAAAGACCTTGGGTAAGTGTATGTAATAATTCCGGAAATAATTGTTTATTGCTAAGGCCTATACTCTAACCCTGTGCTTGTTTTGGTATAGACCTTGACTTTGAAGCATCATACCCTTTATATGGCCTCCGACTTGGGTGATTGCGTCAAGGCTCTACATCGCCTGTGTTGTAACAGCCAAAGTTTATGTTTACCTGCAATCAGGGAGAAATACAGTCAGCACAATGTATGCCACTCTCTCTCTCTCTCTCTACACACACAACACACACACTTGCTCTTTTTTTTTTAATCTTTTTAGGACAATTGAGATGTTTGAGACCTAATGTAAGATGAAACTTCTTTTGTCGTATAAATTACAAAGCTGATGTTGAATAGTAAAATAGATTGGTGTCTAATAATACCTAACCTTGTTAAATTGGCTCTAAATGGGAACAAATACTTGTCCACTTGTTAGTTACCCAAAAAATATTTATTGACTTGTTTTCTAATTGTCTCAAAAGAGGCCTTTCTTATTTCCGTTCTTGTTCCGGCTTCTGCTTTCTAAGTTCTCTACAAATTTTCAGGGCTTGAGCCTTGTTATATAACATTCATTTTAGGTGATCTTGGAAACATTCAATTGACAGTTCCAGTAATATGGTCTTTAAACCGAGCGTGATTGATCACTGAAATACTTGTGAAAGGATCTAACTGAATTAATTAATCTCAAGTATGCAGTTGTTTATTTTTATTGGGTACAAGAGTTCAAGTATCTTTCATACTTTGTACCTTTTTTGCAAGTACCAGTTATATCTCACGAGTATTGACGTGTTCTTTTTATCTGCATCAGTACAAGTTTGTGGCCAAGAAGAGTTGCCCTCCAATAACTGCGGAGTTGTTTCATGAGCTAAGTAGCTACATGTAGACTCACTGTTTTTCTTCCAGTGCCTCGTTGGATTGCGCCAAGTGTATATGGTGAGAGCTGTTTGTTTAGTTCCATGTAAAGTCTAGTTTCATTTTCCTTTTCTCCACAGGTTTTACGAGGATTTTGAGACTGCTGTTTTTACTGTAGGAATCTCTTGTTCTACTATCTCATAACGTAAATTTTACTACACCTTTTTTTGTTGAATTTTGTACCTGTGCTGAAATCTGTGTATCGAATCACTGCTTCCTTTCCCTGTCATTTATCCTCGTGCTGTTAGTATTGGATCCTCTAGAGTTACGAAAGTACCGGCCGAGGACCTTCCTTCCAGAAAAAGTGGAAAGTGTCCAAGTACATGGCAGATTGTTAGAAGATGCCCCTGAACCCCAGCCTGTGGAAGCTGATTCCAGGCCATTGACCAAGAGATGCTCTTTTGATTAGTAAGGTAGAATCGTAAAACTCGACGATTGGCACTTGGGAGAGTATTCTGGTGAGTGGCTGCTCTTTTCCTGGTGTCATTTTGTTATGTGGGGGAGGCTGCAGCGACTACAGTTTCCCAAACTATTCTGGTTTAATGTAACTGATCTCACTACGAAACCATACCGATTTCAAAATCATCACAATGGGTTATGTTTGAAAGTTGAAAAACCCTCCAAGTCCCAACGTGAACCCTCGTGCAGGTTCAGTCCAACTTATGACTTTGGTGCATTTTGGACACATTTGAGACTAAATAAAGGGTTGTTGTGGCGGTCAAACCCTTTCTCTACCGCCTCTTTCTTTCAGAAAACTCTACTGCCGCCCCTTCCTCCTCTTCAACTTCCATGGCTATGAGGATGGAAGGGGAGGCCCTCCCTGCTAGGGCTGTAAATGAACATAGTTGTTCACGAATAACTCGATGTTCGTTCTCTCAAAAACTCGTTTATGTTCGTTCATATAATAAGTGAAACGAACACGAACACAATTTTAGGGCTCGTTTATTAAACGAGCCGAGTTTTAACATAATGATGTTTGTTTATTTATGTTCGTGAACAAGAGGGCTCGTTTACTTAACGAGCCGAACACGAGCCGAGCCTTATTATAAACGAACATCGGTTCATTTATTCATTAAAAAAATATAATATATATTGTAAACCTATAAAAAATATCTACTTATGTTGAAACTGTTGAGACGTGGAAGCATGTGGATCACCCATGCTTCCTCTATCTTTCTCTCAAAGTTCATTTTCTTCATCTCATTAGACACAGACTCAACAAACACCCACACCGCCGGCCAATACTCGTCGTCATCATACAGGCACATCGCCGGCCAGACCACTGGCCAGACCACCGGCCACACCGCTGGCCAGACCACCGCCCACGCTGCACGCCAGATCATCCCCCCGTTACGGCCTTCTCTCAGACGATCGAACGGTCGTCGAACACCCTCTGCTCTCTCTCTCTCTCTCTCATCACACAAGCACACCGCCAGCCAAATCATCGCCCACATCGCCGGCTAGACCTCTGCCAAGTCAGGCCAAAGCCCTACAAACACAGATGCTCCTCCACACAGATCTGGCATCCCCCGATCAGATCTGGGATATTTTACGACTCCAAGTCTTCATCTTCTTCTTCGGTTGTTTTTTCGGCCATACGTCTTCATCTTCTTCTCCGGTCATTTTTCTGGCCATTTTTTTATTGTCGATTCAGTTTCTCTCTTTAGACGAACGAGCCGAGTCGAGCCTGAGTTGTGCGTTGACGAACTCGAGCCGAGTTCAAACACCCATGTCTGGCTCCTAAACGAACACGAGCCGAGCTCAAACACCCTTGAAATTATACGAACCGAGTTCGAACACACCCATGTTCGGCTCGAACTCGGTTCGTATACAGCCCTACTCCCTGCACTCCTTCTCCTTTTCTTCCTCTATATGGCATCCTCTCCTGCTGCCTCGGCACTCCATTTCTGCCGACTCGCGCTGCCGCCCATCATCGACTTCCTCGCGCCGATCAGCCATTCCCCCACATATCGGTCCTCCTTCGGCCTCAAGGTTCCCCCCTCCTTCTGAAATCCTCAGATCTGAGATTTGTTCTTAGATCTGTCGTCATCGTTGCCAGATCTTTGATCCGGTTGGTTTGGTTAGATTCATCCGATGTTAATCAGAAATGGAGAATTTGTGGCTTGAAGATGCCGAATTTGCGAGAGTTGGAGGATGCATACTCTCTTCGAGCTGCGGATCGTTTCGATCCGACCTTGGGAGGACCCTCCTTCAGCTGTTGGAGCTCTGATGAAAACCGCTGCAGTAATGTAAACTGCCATCTAAAGCGGCCCATGGCTCTCTCCCCTGTCTCGGTGGGAGCTAGGGATATGATGCAAGAAATTGCATCTTCCCGTCTCTGGCTACCCCTTAATTTGGTAACCCCAGATACGGGTAGCCCTTATGTTTACAGTTACAGTGCTTTCCTCCAAGGCCACGTGGGCCATTTTCCAAGACCATCCGTTTGGATGCGTTGTCTTAATTGTTCCAGGAATACCCGTTTGGGTATCGCCTTAGGTTGTAATGGGTAACGTGTTTTAATCAAATTTGCTTAGAAAAAAAAAGGGTTGTTGTGGCACATTAATTGCTAGCAAATTTGAAATTTTCTCTTATGTTTAAAATGCAAATAAATCACTTGCCTCTAAGTTCTAAGAGCAGTTATGCACAGTCCCGGACCATTTATCATAAAATGTCTAGAACTCTTCGATATGGAGTGATATATATGATAAAAGTGTGCCCCGGAGAGAAGAGGGAGGTGGGTTTTGGAGGGGGGGGGGGGGGGTGTTGAGAATTCTCGTACAGTTATGCAATGATCCTTTATAGTTACGATTATATAAGAGCTGGCCGGTGGGTCAAGGACAACTCATGTGATAGAAGCAAGGTATAGAAGAGCAAAGAATGATCGTAGGCGTGACCAACGGTTTTTGGAATGACTAAGACCATACAATACATTCTAATGGTTTACATATTCCTAACACACTTTTGGCGTACATTCAAATACGATACATGTGAAAACGGGCTACAAACTTTGTCAACTCATCCGTCAATTGAATTTAATGCTTTAAAGTTACATCTTCAGTTCAACCAACTGCAGTAACATGCGAGCACCAGATGTCAATTCACTTTCAAGCGTCACAAATATATCTCATTTGTGCATAAATGAGAGTAACATAGTATTTTTCAGTTGATCTATGGCAACTCAAGTTCATAAAGAAAAACCCTAGCCAAGATTAAAAGGAAATGTGTGAAATTATCTTATAACGATCTTATGGTGTACTCTCTGTCTCACATAATTCGATCACTTTTTTTTTTCCTGCACGCAGAGTAAGGATGTTAGTCATATATTCTATGTTTTCCATTTTAGGGAAGAAATTGAGCCATGAGAGACAAAATGAATTAGTGTTATGTTAAATGTGGAGAGAGAAATATAGTAAAAATAATGTAAGAAGGTGGGTCACGAGAGAAAAATGAGTTTGTGGAGAAAGAAGTAGAATAAAAAAATATAAAAATAGTAAATATATAAAAATACTTACAAAATCTTTCTTAATTTGGAGAGTGAGCAATTTTTGCGGGACAATAAAAAAAAATATATATGATCAATTTATGTGGGATGGAGGAAATATAATTTTAGTAATTACTAGTAATAAAAGTATTTTGTCGTTGTTGTAAAAATCTATAATAATAATTATTTGTCTATTAAAATTAAATTAGCGACACTATTCTGGAAGTTGCTAGTCCGGAATCAAAACTCCGGAAAAGAAGAAAACAAACGGGAGATTTGAGCTGCTTAACAGGGGACTCAAAATTGGTTCAGTTTGCCACGCAGGAGACACTTGCGTCTTCGGCACACATACATTTGGAAATATATATATATATCCGGAAGCGAAATCGGGCAATGTGTTACCGTTTAAATTCGAAAGTTCAAAATTCAAAACCCCCCCTCACACCCCACCGCCTGTCACCTTAAGCCCCCTCACCCCCGCTCTCCCATTGGCTCAGAACCCCCCCCCCCCCCCCCCAACCCCTGTATTTGTGTAGGGAAATGTCACAGCCACTCTCTCTCTCTCTGGCTCTGACACCAAAGCCAACAAAAATGAAGAAGAAGGCTGCTGCTGAACTCAATTCAAAATGAAGAGAGAACCCGGTGGGCCCCACCCGTGTCCGCTCCCCCTAACGACATGTCCATCCAACGCTCACGACCTTAATTCAAATCACCCTTTTCGCCCGCCTGAAAAAGACACTCTTAATCCCTCTCATTGTCCTACGCACACATAACACACACACACCCACTCTATATCTATCTATGCTTCTCTGCTTCCCCTTCGTTTCTCCCTTTCATCAGCGACCCATCAGTCCAAACCCCTTCCTAACCCTGATTTGCTATACCCATTTTCAAATCTCTTCTCAAGCTCGAGTTCGCTCCTTGCGTTCAGCTTGACCTTTCTTGGTTGATAATCGGGTGAGAAAATCAGAGACAGAAATTGGTTTGTTTTCTCTCTTTCCGAGAATCAATCAAATCATCCAAGCACCCATCAATCCAAACCCTTTAAAACCCTGATTCCCATCGCGTTTTTTAACCTTTCCCCAAGCTCAAGTGCATACGCACAAACACGTACACCTTTTGATCGTTTTCACGAGCTTTCTTGATTCAGGAATCAAAGAAATTTTGAACATTAATCCAGTTAGCCAAGAACCATGTATCCAAATTCTTTCAAAAACTCGATTCCTACCACACTTTAGTCTTTCTTCAATCTCAAGCTCAAGTTCACACATAGACACACACATTTTGACTGTTTTCCGTGGCTTTCTTGATCGACATTTTAAAATAATGACGACCCAGAGCCGCCGTTCTTCTTTGATATCGTCGTCATCTTCGTTGGCCAAGCGGCAGTCGGAGAATGTTGGAAAGGTGATGGTGGTACCGCCTATGGCCAAGAAACGGCCCGCTCTCGCTAACGTGACCAATCAGCGGCCAAGTTCTAACAATGTCGCTCGAAATTCGGCAAACATGGTGTGTTCTTCATAAAATTTGGTTTGTCATTTGTTATGTTCGAATCATGGGGTTTTCTTAGGATTTTTCATATATAGCTACTTGTTGGTTCTTGGTTACTAAATGCAGTTGTAGAGTGAAAAACTGCTTTGACTATATTTGTCTTTGTGATAATTGACTTGACATATCAATTCTTATTTTTTTTCTTGAAAATTTTGACATATGGGAGAACAATGTGTGGGGAAACTGCGATTTGAAACCATGCCTGTGACTGACTAAGTTAATGCAATTTGGTGAATGCTTGATGAGAAAGGTCGCTAAATTAGGTATGTCAGAGGAGTGGAGCATACATGTGTTGAGCTTTGTAGGGTTATAATAATGTCGTCTGGGTGCTGGTCGTGAATTGTGTTTGAGAGATTGATGTTGAACTGCAAAGTTGTTGGCTTTTGGCGTGGTGGGTTTCATTTGTTTACAGACTCAGTTTCAAGCGTGAAAAGAATAAGTATCACCGTGTAAAAGCTGTGGTTGCGAAGGGCCAAGTTGTGAATAAGACACGTGAGAAGCAAAAGAATTTATCAGGTCATGAACAAGCTAGAGTGATTCAAATTCTCCAACTTTCTTTCCTTTGTACGTGACAATGTCCAAAATTGTAGTTTTGCAAACGTTTATTCCAAGAATGTTTTGAATTTGTACACTGTTGTCACGCCGGAAATTGCAATAATTTGTAAGAGTTGGTGAAACAACAAAAATTTGGAACCTTGCTTTCCTTGTTCATTCAATCAGGTGATTAGTCTCCACCCACAAAATGTAGCAGCATCTGGGAATAAATGCTAAGTTCTGCAATTCTAAACATGGAGTTCTCTACCCTTCTTAGGCAGAGTGTGTACGTCCACACAATTTACAGTCCAGAGTGAACGTTAAGCAATTACTAGTCATCTCATTTATACTTCAGAAATGAACTTTGGGGGTTGCTAACTGAAGAGATTGGACTTGCGAAGCTACATGGAATTATATTTCTGTTTTGTTCCTCCAAGCATTTAGCGTATCTTCAGAATCTATTATCAATGACTAGGCTGAGATCGGGCCAACTTGCTTAGCATTTCCTCTGAACGGGATTTTACATTTTGTTTTTGTTACTTCGAAAGTTTTCAGTTTTGCAGTTTCCGTGTTGGAACTTTATTCTTCTACTCAATCTGATGTTCATCAACTGAATTTCTTTTGAAGGTACCATGTCCTGTTAAAATTACCAATCCCAAAAAGGGAGCTTCGACATTCAACAATAGCGCTAGTTTCTCCGGAAATAATCTGCCATCATCCTCAGTTGTGAAGCCATGTACTGTTATTTCAAGTAGAAATGTCTCTCTTCCCATCTCTACAGTTTCTGCCCCGCCTGCCCCACGCAGCGTTGATATATCTCCTATCCAATCAGATTCCTTATCCATTTCTATGGACGAGTCTATGTCTACTTGTG
This sequence comes from Escallonia rubra, assembly GCA_033065855.1. Lineage (NCBI taxonomy): Eukaryota > Viridiplantae > Streptophyta > Magnoliopsida > Escalloniales > Escalloniaceae > Escallonia > Escallonia rubra. The sequence continues at coordinate 127,976 of JAVXUO010002817.1, read as the reverse complement.
ACTCATTGAAGAGTCCGGATGTTGAGTATATTGATAACAATGACATAGCTGCTGTTGAATCTATTGAGAGGAAGACATGTAGCAAGCTCTTCATATCAGAACATGTGGAAGTTTCAGGTGTTGTGTTTTGATCTCTAACTTTTCTTGTACTATAGTTTTGGACTGCCTTGAAAAGATTGTGAATTAAAATTCTCCTGCGTGCTCACAGGGAATATATGCAAGAGAGACACACTTGCGGAGATGGAAACAAGTAACAAAATTATTGAAGTCGATGACAATTTCATGGACCCGCAATTATGTGCAACCATGGCTTGTGACATCTACAAGCACTTGCGAGCATCTGAGGTTCATCATAACCCTTTCAGATTAAAATATATATTTTACACCTTGTCCCTTCCTTATTGTCTTAATAGATGCACAATTCTGAACAAGAAAAGGTGTTTGCCTGGTTGAAGAACATGCTCTATTTCAAGTAACTTGCTTTGGGTAGACTGCATCTCAAACAATTTACAGGACATGGTTTTTAGATTGATAGGCTACATGACGGTCAGCTATAAGTAACAGTGGCACGTAAGTTATGGATGATATGTTCTCTTAATCTTGAAAAGTTGAATTGCAAGATTTTAGCTGAAAGACACATGCGATCAACTTCACACAATTTTGTAGATGCATCTCCTTATGCATGCTTATGCTAATCCCCATGGCTTCATGAAACCTTTTGTGATTCCCCATCATTTTGACTTTTGAAACTGAATGTATAACAGTTTTGTGTTTGACTTAAATATTCATTTAAGTCTGTTATCATGTTCATCTGCTAATAGTAATGTTATAAAGTAGGCCTGAAACCATCAACCCATGCAGGGAACTATTTTCTTGGAGAGGATGTGCAGTCCTTCATAGCAGACAAAGCATAATCTGGCAGCATTTCAGCAACTTACTTTTTGACTGATCATTAATTTCTTCTTTTTATTTCAGGCAAAAAAAAGGCCTTCTACTGACTTCATGGAAAGGGTCCAAAAAGACATTAATACCAGCATGCGTGCAATACTAGTTGATTGGCTTGTTGAGGTACACATTCTCGGTGAAACTATTATAAGTGCGGAAATGTGTATATATAAATTCCCTTTTACCTTGAAGAATAGGCTTGAATGGCAACATGACGGTGTGAGCTACCATTTCTGTCGTTTTGGTGAATTCATTGCCTGACTGCAAACTTAAAACGCAGGTTGCTGAAGAATATAGGCTTGTCCCTGATACATTGTATTTGACTGTTAATTACATAGATCGATATCTCTCTGGCAATACGATGGATAGGCAACGCCTGCAATTACTTGGTGTTGCATGCATGATGATTGCCGCGTAAGACTCAAAGCTTCCGTTTCCCTTTCTGTATATGTCCTTTTCCACATGAGCTTTCCTCTCAGAAAATGCTCACTTTCTACTGAGAATGTTAACCAGAAAATGCATTCTTTGCCAGTAAATACGAGGAGATCTGTGCTCCCCAGGTGGAAGAGTTCTGCTACATAACTGACAACACATACTTTAAGGAGGAGGTGCGGTTTATGTGCTGGCTTTATACGTTTATTAGATGCTTCTCTGGTTTTCTGCATAAGGATTAAGCAATTTAAATGATTGCAGGTTCTGCAAATGGAATCTGCTGTTTTAAATTTCTTGAAGTTTGAAATGACCGCCCCTACAGCTAAATGCTTTTTGAGGTAATCACTAGTGTTCTAGATCTTTATGTTCCCTTTTTTTTTCCATGCCCTTATGTCTGTAAGAGCTTTTATAGGTATTAACTTCTTTTGATTGACACATGATTCAGGCGATTTGTTCGTGCTGCTCAAGGGGTGAACGAGGTACCTCTACGACTTAATACTTGTTTATTTTTGACATTTGGAGCTGAAAACTATGCGGCGTGTATTCATTTTGTTTTGGCACCGTTCTCTTTTTTGATGATTGTAACTTAACTGTGTTTTAAGAGTATCCTGAAGTTGTTGTAATTAGTAGTATTATTTCACAAAGTCATGCATATAAATAGTTGTTTTGTCACAAAGCCTGCTGACAAAACGTTGGTCCTAAGTTGTTCTATCTGCTCTGTTTCCAGGCTCCGTCATTGCAGTTGGAGTGCTTAGCCAACTATCTAGCAGAGTTATCGCTTTTGGAGTATACGATGCTTTGCTATACCCCCTCATTAATTGCTGCATCAGCAATTTTTTTGGCCAAATATATACTTTTTCCCTCAAGAAAACCTTGGGTATGTCTTGTTTGACGACCAACAAAATCTCCCTGTTTGATCTATAGATACATACAGTTAATATGATTTTTTTACTTTTCCTAAATCTTTCCCTGCATATTCTTTTTGCACATTCTAATTCAAATCTGTTTGATATAGAATCCTACCTTGCGGCATTACACACTTTACCAGCCGACTGATCTACGTGAATGTGTTAAAGCACTTCATACCCTTTGTTGTGACAGTATCAATTCTACTTTGCCTGCAATTAGGGAGAAATACAGCCAGCATAAGGTAAGCTTTACATACTTGTCTCTTGATAAACATACTTGGGTATTAATATGTGCACTTGCCTAGCAAATCAACTGCAATAAACATACTCGCCTAGTGATAATCATACTTCCAGACTCTCTCTCTCTCTCTCTCTCCCTCATTTATCTATCTTTCTATCTATTTATGTGTATGTGTGCATGTGCATTGAGCAAATCTGGCAGAGCTGTTTATCGAATCCAGTGATGAATTTGCTATAGACTTTGTGACGCTTATCGAATCCAATAAACATACTCGCCTAGTGATAATCATACTTCACATTGTAATATGTAGGAACTAGGAAGCATAGGTGTTTCACATTGGTGAGTTACTTGAGAAGAATAATTACAATAAAAACTTTTTACCCTGTAAAGTTCTTTGATTTGTTTGCTACATGGTTCGTTGGAGCTGTTTATAATGTATACTCTTATTTAGCACTACTCTTGTTGCACTTGCAAGTATACAAAAGAACAAAAAATGTAGGGCAAGCTTAACAATGAAATAAGAGTCACGCTCTAATCCCCAGTTCATGTATCTGATGTAATAAGGATAATCAGTCCACGTTTTGAAATTTTTTTCGGGGTTGGAAATTTTTTCAAGTGTGAGGACACCCGACTCTAGCTGTAGAATAGAAGCTTTTTGGATTGCGCAAGAGGGTCAGGGAGTGAATCCCTTAAATCTAATTATAAGTTGCTTTCAACCGGTGGTAACAGATTTTGGTTTGGTTTTGATGCGATAGAAACCAAAATAAGCTGATGCCCTACCACCTAATTAAACTGTGGTTTATATGTCATTGTTTGTCTCGCTTAACCTTACATGAAAATTTTGCTTTGTGATTCAGTACAAGTTTGTTGCGAAGAAGTTCTGTCCACCATCAATACCGCCAGAATACTTCCAGAACCTAACCAGCTAGGCATTATTTTAGCAACCCTTCCAACAACTCTTCCAATGCTCTGTTGGATGGACTTTCGGGATCACATCATCTGCTTGTTGGCTGCTCCCATCCAAAGTGAAGCAATTGAATTTTGACTTTTTTTTTTCTGTCCGTGCTAATAGTGAACGCTCGCAGTTTGGGGCCTCAGGCAGCTGTATCTCATTGTTCTGCTAACTTGAACCTGATGACCCAATCAAAACTGCAATCTTGTACAACATTTTTTTTTATCTTTGTATGGATTCCTTTGTAGTCCGATGAGAGCGTATATATGAGTTTCCTTGTCCTCTTATCCGGAGATTTGACTCCTATTATTTTCCTTGTAGCTGTCTTCTCTGTCACCCATGAAATTTGTTGACCAGTGAAAGCATATTTGACAATTTGAGCATTTGCCACTACTATTTACATCAGAAATATCAATTCTCTTTGCGTTGTAGGTTTGGTACAAGTTCAGTCGGGTCAAAATAAGAATACAATGAAGAATAAGAAGCATAATGCTCATAAATCATGTTTGCCAAAATCATGTCATAGTTTAGAAGCATTTTGTTTGTCAATAGTTTTTTCTTTTGCTTGGCGTTTGACTTTTGCTGCTGAAAGCAGATTTCTGTGGCGACACATTTGGCTGCCTTATCTGTATGTGGCTGGCTATATTTTCAGTTACCACTTTTAGTGACAAACGAAAGCTGCTCCATCTTGGATCCTGCTACGTTCTCTTCCGGATACGGATCCAGCAGGCGAGGTGAAGCTACCCTCCCAATACTTCAACTCTTCCAATGCTCTTTCTGCTTTTCTTCTCCAGAAACGGAAAGCAAATGCAAGGCATCATGCACGCTTTGTCTTGCACTACATTGTAAGCACATATCATCCAATGTCATACTAGACAAACAAAACGATGATGATAGAAATGCTCAAAAAGTGCTTTCAAACAAACATGCTACCAAGCCAATGAAAAACTGTTTATAGCAAAAGCACTAACCCTACTTAAACAGAAATCCAGACGGTGAATAACATGATTTGGTGCTGCCATCTTCGGGGTTGAAGATACCATAATAGTGGTAGTCATCCGAGTACTTCTCCTTCCCACTGAAATCGACGATATCATTGGTGAAGTAGATTGCATTTTGCTTCAACCCTTTATATTCAGCGGTAGAGGAACGAATGCACTGGTTAGGACCCATAAACAGAACACGGTTGTCAAAAGGATTTTATGCGTTTCCATGTAGTCTTCTCGAACAGTTTACTAGCCATATTCAACTTGTAAAAATCAAAAGAAAACGTCAAGTATGAACGCTTAGGTCTCTTTGAAATCATTTCCAGTTTTGATTTTCTGTTTCAAAAAAAAAAAAAACAAGAAACAAAAAATCAAAATCAATTTAGTTTTTATTTTTTACAAAAACAAATGAGTATTTGATTACCTAGTTTTTATTTTGAATTTTTTTCTTTTGGGTGTTTGATTTCCCAGTTTTTATTTTGAATTTTTTATTTGGTGGCGGTGGCCGGTAGGGGTGGTGCCGCCGGGTGGCGACGGTGCCAGCGGGTGGTGGTGGCTGGCCGGCGGGTGGCGACGGACGGTGGCAGGTGGCGATGGGGGTCTCGAAACAAAAACTAAAACTGAAAATCCAAAACTCCAAAATGAAAGTTTTAAAAAATAGCCCTGTTTTAGAAATTTGTATTCAAAACTGAAAAGAAAAAAAAATTTGTTTGCCAAATGCATTTTTTCTTCAGCTTACAAAACATGAAACAAAATAGATTTCAAACGCTACCTTAGTCTGGTCATCACCATCATTGTCACCCTTAGCTTTGCCATCTTTGCGCGGGCAAAAGTATCTAACAACGAGCAAAAGGTCCTTCCTTGACATGATTAAGTACTTCCTTGACTTGCATTGCTCCTTCAGCAATCGGTCCGTCTCAATCAAAATATCAGCTTTAATCTTAGTCCTCACCGGAAGAAAAGAAACGTCGGTGAAATCCCAAGACTCAAGTCTGCCGTTGTCTGGCAAGGTGTAATAATGTAACAACTTGAAGGGTACCATGTCTTCGTAACCTATTTGGCGCTTTTAATGCAGTCCATGACTCGTCTCCAGCTCTGCACAAGGCCAGATCCCTTGACTTACCGTAGATGATCATTGCCATGAAATCGCGCAGGGCGGGGTCTTCTGACGGGTGACCAATGCACACCTTCCTAATGAAACACTCGCTCAATTTGGTAGCCTCAACATACGTGCTGCCATCATGGTGTCCTTCGATTTCGTATTAAACGCTCTTGTTGTGCGTTCTTCTGTCGAGGACAGATGGGAGGGTTTCGATGGGGGTAGCCAAAGAGTGATGTTCAGTAGGGGGAGGTGGATAAAGATTGAGCAGTCGAGTGGAATAACGTAAATGGCTGACGATCCGATAGAGCGCGCGTCAAGGACTTTCGGGACGATGTGATGAAGCAGTTTTAACAAGGAGATCTTCATGCTATACCAAGTAGAGCTGCAAAAATCGGGACGATACAATGTAAACAAGGTGACACAAAAGTCTACGCGTGAGTACAAGGTTTATTCGCTCGTGAATGACCCCGTCCCTGAGAAGCTGCGCAGAATTTATACGGTGAGCCACGACACATTGACGGACTCGGTGACATGTGTTTGCAAGAAATTTGAGTTCCATGGCATCCTGTGTAGACACATTCTGCGGTTTTTCACCCAGAAGAATATCAGAACAATCCCCGATAAATATGTCCTGCCACGGTGGACGAAAGGTGCAAACAGGTTGCACGGTACCATTGCCTTTCTGGAGTACCCGTATACTGACTTTGAAGAATCAGAGACGTTGCAGTATAATCATCTGGTGACAATGTTCACCCGTTTCTCCGTAAAAAGGTGCTGCTACAATGGCCGGATATAAACATCTCCTCGAGGTAGCTCAAACGCAAGAGCCCATCGTCGACCAGTTGGAAGTAGCTTCAGTCAGCAATGCGGTTGACACCGAGCCTACCACGGGATCAGAAGATGATGAGCCGGGGGAGGAAGACGACAATGATATCCGGCCTTTGGATCCAATTATATCGCAAACGAAAGGCCGCAAGAGATCTACGCAGATGAAAAGCTCTATTGAACATGCAACTCAACCTAAAAAGCTGAGAATGTGTGCGTTGTGCAACAAAATGACCGACCATGACAGACGGAACCATTACAAGGTACTGTGGATAAGTCCAGGGGGTTTGCAAGATGAGGAAGAATATGACGATGAAGATGAGGGAGAAGAAGCTGCAGTGGACCTTTAATTTTTTGTATAAACCATCAAGTCTGTTTGACATTTGTAATAATTATTTGTAATTGTTTCTAATAATCTTTCGACCGAAGACTGGAATTTTATTTCTGATGGACCTAGGAGAGCCATCAAATCTAAGTTTAAGTTTTTTTTTTGTTGATTTGCCCTGTCCGCTATATAGTGTAGCAGACATAGTGCATTTGGAATCTTAGTGTTCTTTATGTCCGCTACACAATGTAGCGGACGACTTTGCAGAGTCCTAAAACTCTAACACTTAGAAAAATTTTTTTGTTCTTTTTATCCGCTACACAATGTAACGGACGGCTCTGCACAAAAAATCTTTTGGTGTTCTTTGCGTCCGCTACACTGTGTAACATACGACTCAACACAAAAAAACTTTTGGTGTTCTTTGTGTCCGCTACACAATGTAGTGGACGTCTCTGTAGTTTAAAACTCCAACACGTCGCCAAAACTCCTGTTAAATATTAATCGGATCGGCCATTCTTCTTTCTCCCATTTCTCTATTTGTCTCGAACATCTCACCCACCCACGACCCCCTCTACGGCGACCCACATCTCCGGCGACACCTCCTCCTTCCCCCTGACGCCGCGCCCCCGTCCTCCCCTTAACGCCGACACGCCTCCAGCGACATCCCCGTCTTCCCCCCGACATGTCACCACCTCCGGCGACAGATCCGTCCTGATGGCTTCTGCTTCGTTGAACATTGACGTTTCAGTTGGTAGACACTTCTTCAAGGTCATGGCTCCTGGTTTTCATACAGAACTTCTAGGCCATCCCTCTTTCTCTGTGTTTTCGTGTGTGTTAAAAGTTTTATATTTGGTTAAAAACTTACCCGTCTTACTGTATAATGAATATGTTAGGCCATACCGATAGCCTTTTGCAGATTGCTTACCACAATAAGATCAGATGAATCGACTTTAACCAGCCGCAAAGGGTCATGACTTGTTAAAATCAAGAAAAAGCGCGGTCAAGATGAAATTTGTTTCGAAGAGGGTTGGAACAAATTCGTGCAGCAGCATGACCTCCATCTAGGGGACTCTGTAATCTTTGAACACATGGGGCATATGTGTTTTCAAGTGCTGGTGTTTGATCGAAGCACTTGTGAAAAAGTTAATTTCCCCCAATGGTGAACAATTTGAACAAGTTAATCGCATCGGATTTTTACAATTTGAACAATTTTGTGTTATTTGAACAAAGACTGATGTTTGATAATTTTATGTTCTTAATTGTGCATTTGAGAATTGTGATTATTGATCAATGATTTTAGGTTGTTAATTGATGATTTTTTATGGGATAATATCAGTTATATCCCTCACTTTAGGGGTAAATTACAGCCGAGGACACATGTTTGCGTTTATATCACTTATGTCCGTTGACCAGACAGAATACGAACGGTGTTAAAATTTTGCATGAAATGACATGATTGCCCTTGAGACCAAATCCCTCTCTCTCTCTCTTCCCTTTCTCTCTTCTTCCATCACCCTCAACCTCTCTCCTTCCTCTCTTTCTTTTCCCATCCTCTCTCTCTGTTTCCCCTTCTCCCACTCTCCAACCCCCCACCACCTCCACAGAACACACAATCAAAACTCGCACGACACACACCCAAACCCATGAAATTTGGCATTAAACCCCAATTAGGCATCACAACCAGAATCTCATTTGAACCATTGCCCGTGGGTACACGATTCGCAATGACCAGTCCCGACAACGAGCGATTTGAGGATACGGACGAATCGATCGACGATCGTGGGACCAACGAGTCGTCGTCGTCTCGTGAGATCTCCGAGAATTCGGGAGATTCGAGGCAGGGCGGTGAGGCTGGGCTAACGGAGCGTTTGACGGACATACTTGTGGATGACGGTGACGGGGATCTGTTGTTCGAAAGGGAGGATGGGGTTCTGCAGTGGCTACAGGCCCTAGATATGCAGGTTATGAGGGCCTGCCACACGGCTGAGCGGCTCAAGCCGTTGCTGAAGTTGAACCAAACGAGCGAAGCGGTGGAGGATCGGTTTCTAGCTCATCTGACCCAGGTGCGTTTTCTCGAAATACTGTGGAACGTCACCCAGCTCACAGAGTCGTTGCATACAAGCCCTGAGCCCATCATCAGCTCCACGAACTCTACTGAGTCCACCCCGTGACTCAGGTTCTTCTCAAAGTCCATCCCCTACCATCTTAGCAGCTCGATCGAGTTCGGCGCGGATGCGTCATGCGCCGCGTCGAAGTCGCTGAAGTTAAACTGGCAGATGCACGTCTTGTCTGTGCCTAGATCCGGTAAGTTACCAGTAGTGTCGGTCAGGGTCAGCCCTAGCTGGATCAGATTCAAGGAGGGTCTGTAATACCGGTGGTTATGGTGCATATGGCGGTGGCAACGGCGACGGCGGGTGTGTAATACAACGATGAAAACTGAAAAGGTGGCCATGGTTAATCTACTGGTTTGGTTATGAACTTCTATGGGATTAATTAGATAAAATTGAAACAGAGGAACAAAGACAGAGAGAGTGGGATGCGATTGGGTGCAGAATCACCAAATCTATAACTTCAGTCCAGGGAATCCATTTTTATAAGAAATGGGGAAAGAGATTGGAGCTATTGTTCACTGCAATTTGAAGCATTGTACTGCCTCGTTGCAATTAGAAGGTGGGATGATGTTGGGATGGTGTGAGAGTGGTTGGAGTTAAATGGGGAAAAAGATAGAGAGGAGAGAAGGAATGGGAAGAGCACGAAGGAAATTAAAAAAAATGTACAAAATACGTATTTAACATTAAAATATGATTATGTATCAGGGCTAATATGTCATTTTCAAAATACGATATTACGACATCAGAAAAAATCGTTAGTTAGGGTCACGGAACCCTAACGGTGGACATGTCTGATACAAAATTTTCACATTTTGGATACAATTGCAAATTTTAAAAACTTACGTCTTTGACTGTAATTTACCCCTAAACTGAAGGATATAAGTGATATTATCCCATTTTTTATTGTTAATCGTGCATTTGAGATATTGAGATTGTTGATTCCGTCGCTAAAACATTTATTCCGTCGCCAATTTTATAATTCCAAAAAAATTAAAATACGTAAAAGAGAATTACCGACAGAAATTTCTTCGCTAATTTATAACCATGTCCGCTACACAATGTAGCGGACATATCTGCAAAGTCTAAAAACTCCAACACTTAGAATTTTTTTTCTTTCTATACGTCCGCTACACTGTGTAGAGGACGGCGCAGCAGAAACTTTGAACTCCAACACTTGGAAATTTTTTTGCTTTCTATACGTCCGCTACACTGTGTAGTGGATGGCGCAGCAAAAACTATGAACTCCAACACTTAGAATTTTTTTTGCTTTCTATACATCCGTAACACTGTGTAGCGGATGACGCAGTAGAAACTTTCAACTCCAACACTTAGAATTTTTTTTGCTTTCTATACGTCCGCTACATTGTGTAGTAGACGACACAGCAGAAACTCTGACTCCAACACTTGAAATTGTTTTTGCTTTCTATACGTCCGCTACACTGTGTAGCAGATGGTGCAGCAGAAACAATTTATAGGACTTTTCCCCAATTTTGTTTCCCACCATTCAATCATTCAATGAGAGCAAAAAAACCCAAATATATACGTCAACTCAAATCAAATTTAATCAAATCAACCCAAATCAAATGTCAACTGATTTCAACACAAATCAGTCAAATCAATCATCTTCAACCCAAATCAACTGATCTCAACACAAATCAAATCATACTAATGTCAGCTTTCATAAAAATAATCAAGATTTATTAAAAAAAACTGATTCCAATGTTATAATGTCAACTGGGGTCCTCATGTTGAGCCGGATTCTCATCCTTAGACGGATTTTCAATAAACCTAACCGCTTTAGGCCGGCCTTTCATAATTTGCCAAGCTATCCTATATCTAAAGTCTTGTACGCATTCTTGACTCCAGATGGCCGCCTTGAGGCTCTCAGACTGACAAATGTAATCCATGTACATGCAGACGAAGACACCGCAGTCCGAAGTATTATGTTGCTTGGGCCTCCCCTTCTTCAATCAGAATTGGAGCTTTGGCCGCGCTGGTACTCCTACATCACGGATAGAGTGGATCATGGCACAAAATAGATTCTGCGAGAAAATGAAAATGGTGTAAGACACGAGTTAACATTTACAATTGGCAAGTTACAATAAGCATTAAACAACAATCGTAAGATTACCATAGCATCCAACTGGGCTTTGTACATCAGCAACACATACATGTCGATGGTATCGTCGTGGAGACTGTCGATGACTGATACGATTTTATGTGTTGGTTCATAGCAAACCAAGTACCGGTGGCTTTCCCTTAAAAATGGGATTAGAAACACGTCGGCAACCCTTGCGCTCACTGGACTATCCCTAGTAAGATATGTTCGTAGGTTAGCGAACGGTCTCCAATCGCTCAACTTTTTCTTCCGCCTTCGATCGACCCACTCACGCCATTCAGATACTAGGAGGCTATGAAAAAAAGCATCCACCATAAAAACGTGCGGATACTCGTCCAGCCACTCCCGACCCCTTTCCTTCAGAATCTCCACGTAGGTTGAGATTACACCGTTGTCTAACCAATCCCTCGGAGCCAGCGAGGCCATTTCTCCCTAAGAGCAACAGTAATCCATGCCCTCCGGGTGATCCACACTATACGGCACTTTGTCTCGGAGGGCCCCGCTAAAATAATGTTCTCGGATTAGTTGGCGTTTATGCCGCTTTAGAGGCCTCAATAGATGCCCTTTGCGATATCTTTTTCGGGGGTCGACCAGGGATATTGCCCTCCTTCGGCAACAGATGGTCCCGCCTACGGGACAATGGGCAGTGTCTCAGATAGACGGATGTTTCTGAAACCCCAGTCCTGCGTGACTTGACTTTGAGAGAGGGGTTGGGGTTTCGAGTCTAGAAGCAAAGAGAACGAGGGCGCACTGTACTCTTCCCTCGGCGCTTGAGCCTGGCCCATGGTGCTTGGTGGTACAGAGGGACCACCGTATCCCTAGCTCACCCCCGAAGTCTATCCCGAGGGATCACCGTATCCCTCGCTCACGTAAGGGGCCTGCCACCCCAGATAACCCATTCCCGGGCTGACACCCGAAGGCTGTCCCGATGCTTGGCGCAAAAAATTCCCGCAGCCAAACGCCAACACATTAGCCTGTTGGCGAAGCTCCTCGTCCATTGCATCCACCAGATCCCTCCGCTCGCTCAACTTCTGGAAGAAGGCGAGCGAGGCATTAACCTACATCCCCAAAGAGATAATAAATAAGTAACTTCAAACACCAACTTAAAATCATCAAATTCAATGTAAAGTAGTTGTTGGGAAACTTACCAGATTGGATGCCATACGCTCATCGATCTGACCCCTAGGCGCGTACCTCTCCTCGCGTTCAAACCTTATCGGGGCTACTCTCCTCCGGGTGATGCGGTAGTACCAGTCATTGTACTGTTCGATGCGGATCACGGGGTCAGGCTCCGACACAATGGCCGTCAGCGTGTCCTGCCAGGAATTCCAAACCTTAATTTCTCGTGCGTACAAGTCGTGCGCATTCGCCTTGCGAAACCGTTCGACATCCGGTGGGTTCCTGTTAACCCTGATATCCGGGGCATTGTCTGGGAACCCCTGTAGGCAGTCAAAATGGCACATAGCATGATTTGGCAGCTGCCACTCTGGGACCTCGAAGTGGATCAGGGGTGTGCGTTACAACCCGAAGAGCGTGAAGACGAACGACTCTCCCACCCGTTGAGCCAAACGTTTGTACGGTGCCCAACGCATCTGGCCCGGAGATAGCGAGTCGAACTCCCCCTGATAGTGCGTAATGTTATGATGGGGATCGTCTTTCCTAGGGCAGTGGCTATCCTTCCGGCTGTACTCCCAGGCGCACAACAGAGGCCACACATTATCGGTTCCATCCCTACGCCTGGGTGTGCCGGTAGCAAGGTGTTCATAAGACCACACCTGAGAGAAAAGACAAATTATATAAAGTATCATCAAAATTTATTGTCGATTCAACAAAAAAAAATTGAACACGTAATCAAGATTTATATGATATACCTGCAACATCGAGATACATGCACATATAGCTTTGGGGTCGGGCCTCGTTACCTTGTGCAATGCTCGGTACAGGTACACAAAAGTTGCTGCACCCCAGGCATAATCCCCAACCTCCCGCAGGTTACCCAACAACGGTAAATATTTCACACTGACCATGTTCTTCGACGTCGTTAGGAATAAAATTACTCCCATCACCCACAAGAGGAAGGCTTGTGTGTACATCACAAGTATCTCGTCCGTGTAGTTTTCTGGCAAAACCTTATAGGTATCTACCAACCACTTCAACTTTATACCACCACCAGTGCTAAATTGTTCCTCAGGTATCGAAGTGAAGAAGTCCCTAGCGGTTCTCTTATTCGTTGCTTCCGACGGAAGAGCAATTACCGGCCGTCCCATCAACGGTAACTCTAAGATGAACCCTACATCTTTTAGGGTAATTGTCATCTCTCCGAGAGGGAAGTGATCCACCTTTCAAAAAGGGCACCTATTAAGTGCCGGTCAAGGTGTTAAAAGATTTGCCCATGCGTGAAAATCCCAAATCCAATCCCACGTAGTAATCTTTTCTGGTATTTGTTCAATTTTCAGGCTTTGAAATTATCAAAAACTTCTACTGTGTTAAGAAGTGCTCTTTCCTACGAATTAATAAATACAATTTAAGCAAAACAAATGCTATACAACGTTTGTAAGAATAAGAAAGTTGATAAAAAAAAGTATCTTACTCCATCATCTCATATGAGCGTACTGATATGGTTTGCTTGGTCGTATAATACGGAGGGATCTTCTGGTCTAGGGTTAAAATCTATTTTTTGCAACTGAAATTATGAAAAATGCAAGGTTGGAAGCTTTTATCAAACGCTTTCAAACATACAACGCTAGCACATGCATAATACATACAACGCTAGCACATGCATAATATATACAATGCTAGCATGTGCTCACATAAGTTCACATGCTGTATATATATATATACATACACGGAATCGGATTTTACAAACACTAGCACATGACCAAATAAGCCGCAATACTCATAACAACTAGCACATGCTCAATACATGACAAACGCTAGCACATGCTCAATACATATTCAAAACCATGCATGAGCCGCAATACTCATAACAACTCATGATTATGAACGAAAAACGGATTGGTTTGTGAACTTACGTGATTGATGAGACGATTAAAGGATTTCTTGGAAAGAAATTGCGCAGATCTGCTTGCCGCTAGATAAATTTGTGAGAAGAAGGAATGAATAAGAGTTTTGCTTGCCAACGCCGCTAGATAAATTTATGAGAAGAAGGAATGAATGAAAGTTTCGAAGTTAGGTTTATGTGTATTTATATCTTACGTCCGCTACATAGAGTAGCAGACAGTAAAAACCGTCTGTACACAGTGTCGCGAACTGAGAGATAAGGATAAAGTAACAGTCATGGGGCAACAGGACTGATGTGACAACTGTCAGGGAGGATGTGGATGACTTGACCACCGTCAGGAAAAAATTCGTCCGCGAGACAGTGTCGCGGACGACGTCCGCTACACAGTGCAGCGGACGAAGGGGAGGGGCAATCTGGTAAAAAATCCCGTCCGCGACACTGTGTCACGGACGGCTGACAGCTTTTGAAAAAAAAAAGATATTGGCCGTCCATCTTTTCAGATGAACGGCTAGATCGTGCTAGCAAAATCTCCTATTTTGCTAGCGCTATCAACAGATTATGCTAGTGCGATCTAACGCTATCAACCGTTGATAGCGCTATCAACGGATTATGCTAGCGCGATCTAGCCCTATATATATATATATATATATATATATATATATATATACATGTAATAAACTTATAAAAAAAAGTTTTAAAAAGTGATGGCCATCAATGAGCATCAAACACCGCATCTATACAAAAATGTGTCACTAAAGATGTTTTTCCTTAGCTCTTATGCCACTTAGCGTTGGTTTGACTGCTTTCCTAGAAATGTCCCTTTAGACCGCATCAATCATGGCCATAGGTAATATACTAAAGTAGCAACAACAAACCTCAGCTTTATGACATAGTCCAAAGTTTTCAAATGGCACATTAAGGTCAACACAATGACTTATAGGGCTCACACAGTGAGAAAACAAGGATCAATTTCTCACTCCCCTTTTGGTCGACTTATAAGCACATTTAGTGTGATGTACATGCTACGGTATTATACTCACTAAAGTGAGGATGTCACTTTCTAACGTTATATATTGTACGAATCTTGGTCTAGTCGCTATTCAAGCGTCTAACCTGAAATTCTCAAACTGGATATATTTTCAAAATATCCACTTGAGATCTCACATTCGGCTTTCTCAAGCTACTTAAAAAATGGGTTATTTCTCAAAAAGGGTTATAAAAAAAAACCTCATCTTGGCCATGCCAAGGCGACATATATAAATAGAATTCTTCACAATTGAACTCTTATGTCTCATCTTGCTCGCTACACAAGCGACGAGGTGGTTGCTGTGTAAGTTAGCCAACCATGTGTAAGCCTGGTGACATCCATCATTTCGATCATGATAATGTGTGTATTTGCTAATATCTTAAAAGACACGCTATTCAAAGAAATGTAGCATATTATTGACTTAAGTTAACATCAAACTGTTAGAGGTTTCACAACTACATAAGTTACATATCAATCAATCATTATATCAAATTCTACGAAGACCCAAACTTCTGACATGATGGTGAAAGGAATCACTATCGAGTGGCTTAGTCAATGGGTCAGCCACCATCATTTTCGTAGGGATATGCTCTAGTACAACCTCTCCATGTGCAACTCTATCTCGAATGAAATAATAACGAGTCCTTATGTGCTTCATTTTGCCATGGTACTTGGGGTCCTTCGCATACCCAAGAGCAGGCATACTGTCACAGTAAATAGTCACATGATTTGTAGCATGTGGTACTATCTCAAGTCATTGTAAGAATCTTTGCAACCAAACAACTTCTTGAACAGTCGTCGATCATGCAACATATTCAGATTCCATCATGGACAATGCTATGCAGGATTGCTTTTTGTTTGACCATGAAATGACACCATTGCTAAGCAAGAAAGCATAGCCTGAAGTGGATTTACGCTTGTCAAAATCACCACTCCAATCTGCATCGCTATAGCCTTGCAAATGTATGTTACCTCCACAATAACAAAGCATATAGTCGGCAGTCCCACGAAGATATCGCAAGATCCTTTTTATTGCTCTCCAATGAGCAATTCCTGGATTGCTTTGAACGCGATTCACTAACCCAACATCGTAGTATATATCTGGCCGTGTACACATCATGGCATATATTAAACTTTCAATAGCACTGGAATAAGGTACACGAGTCATCTTATCCTTTTCAGCTTTGGTCTTAGGACAAAGATCAAGGCTCAAGGTATGGCCTTTCTCGATATGGGTGTTTATAGGTGTAGCACTGTGCATACGGATGCGCTTAAGAACCTTTCTTATGTAAGTCTCTTGAGACAAACCAAGAATTTTCTTTGAACGATCCCGTAGGATCTTTACCCTAAGCACATAATTTGCTTCTCCCATGTCCTTCATGTCAAAATTGGAGGACAACCACTCCTTAGTGACAATAATCATCCCCATGTCATTTCCAGCCAACAAAATATCCTCAATGTACAAGGTAAGGATAGTAAAACCCTTTTCAGACCGTGTTGTGTAAACACAATGGTCTTCTTCAATCATCTTAAACCCGAAAGAAATCATGGCTTGATGAAATATGAAGTACCATAGCCTAGATGACTGCTTTAGGCCATATATAGAACGTTTGAGCTTGCACATTTTGTGCTCTTGTCCTTTGACCAAAGCCAACTGGTTGATCCATAAAGATCTCCTAATCTAGTTCTCAATTGAGAAAGGCTACCTTTATGTCCATATGAAAGGGCTCTAAATCCAAATGAGCGACGATTGCAAGAATATGGCGAATAGATGCAAACCCAACAACATGTGAGAAGGTATCCTCATAATCTACACCTTCTCTTTGGGTGTAACCTAGAGATGTCAAAAGGGCTGGGCCGCCCACGGGCCGACTCGACCCGACTCTAAATAGGCCCGGGCTGGCCCAGCCCTAAAGATGAATAGTGCTGGCCCTAACCCTTAGGGCCTTAGGACAGGGCTAGGGCTAGGCCTAATATTTTCCAAATTTGGCCCAGTTCGGCCCAGCCTTAAAAAGGCCCGGGTCAGGCCCGGCCCTCGGCCCGATTCTGGCCCTCTTTTCGGCCCTATTTTTACCCAGCCCTTTGGCCCTAAATCTGGCCCTAAACCATTTCGAGTTATTTTTTTTCTTTTCCCTTTCTTTCTCGCGCCTCATTATCTCTCTACCTCATATTTTTCTCTTTTTACTTAACTTTTTGGACACACAATTCTTTTCAGCTCATGATGATGGTTCCTACTTCTTTATCTACTTTTACTTGCAAGGCTCATCTGTCTTAGTTTCATGAAATTATGAAGAGAAAATATGTGTTTGTTTGTTTAAGAACTAGAAACAACACAATTTAGGCAATAAAAATGGGGAACATAACTCCAGAAAGCACATGAAAGTCCATGGTAAAAGTGGTCTAATGATGCATGTTTCTAATGAGATACCTAATACTACGTAAAATGCAAAGCTAGAGGTATGTTTGAGTAAAAAAATTTAGAGATATCATTGGAAATTTTTTTGTTGTTATCCATTATTGAGTTTAGATAACAAAAAAACTTCATGACTAAAAGTTATATTTTCTCTTGTGAAAAGATTGTCTTTTTGCGAACAAAATTACTCTTTGTTGCTAATCAATATTCTCAAATAGAGTAAAAGTAAAGCTCTAAGGCACTTCATTAGCCACGAGAGAGATATTGAATGGTTTAGGACCTATCAATTGCATTTATTTCATGAATTAATATTTTTGCAACACAAAAAGGGAGGGGGGGGGGGGGGGGGGGCTGACCCTAGGGCTTGGGCCTAGACAGGGCCTCCATTTCCTAGATTTGGGCCCGGGCTGGGCCAACCCAAGCCCGGCCCTTTGACACCTCTAGTGTAACCTTTCGCCATAAGACGGGCTTTATATTTATCAACTGAACCATCTGCCTTGCGCTTAATCTTTAGAACCCATTTGTTCCCAATAGATTTGCGCCCAGATGGAAGATCAACAAGTTCCCAGACTTGATTCTTTTCCATCGAACCCATTTGTTCTTGCATAGCAACTAGTCAGTCCTTAGTTGCAGGTGATGTAAGAGCCTTATGATAAGAAGTAAGTTCACCGTCAAGTGAAGCACACATGAAAGGTTCATCCTCAATCCTAAAATGGTGACAAGGAATACTCCAACGTTGACTTCTATGCAATTGAGGCTCATGGGAGTCATCATCAATTGGTGTGTACTCACTACATTGAGATCTAATGGAATACTCCCACTATGTGGTACATATCTCCCACTATCCTCAACACCCATAGGGTTATCATTACCGCGTTGAGAATTTATTGGGACACGCCCACTATCCTCAACACTTATCGGGTCATCATGACTATGTTGGTAATTGAAATCCCCACCCTTGCTGAGAGATAGCGTAGAGACTCCATCTGACTCGACCATTTTAATTATAAAGCTCTACATCTTTTTTGACTTCCCGCCTGCTTGGGAACACATCATCATTGAAGTCCACATTGCGAGACTCAAACTCAGTCAGAACACCATCAGGTCGTTCATGTAACATCACATATCCTTTATAATTTTTTGGATATCTAATGAATATGCACTTCTGGCCTATAGGACCTAATTTTTCATGAGGATGGGATGTTACGTGAACATATCTTGCCAATCCCCAAGGTCACAAGAAGTCCAATTTTGGTTTACTGCCTGCCTGTCCACAACTCATATGGACTAGACGTAACTGACTTAGAGGGCACTATGTTAAGGATGTAGCCTGCAGTTAACAAAGGGTCTCCCAGAAATTTATTGGGAGATTAGCATGCGCCATCATTGACCTAACCATATCTAGCGACATACGGTTCTTTCTTTCCGCCACACCATTTTGTTGCGGAGTGCCAGGAATTGTCAATTACCTTATGATGCCTTTATTTTCACAGAGCACCTTAAATTGCTCAGATAAGTACTCATGACCTCAATCAGTATAGAGAATCTTAAGGTTCTTTTCCTTTTGATTCTCTACAAGATTCACAAATCGTTTGAAATAATCTAATGCTTCAGACTTATGAGCGATAAGATAAACATAACCGAATCGTGAGTAGTCATCTATAAATGTGATAAAATAATTAGCACCATGGCGTGCCTTAACATTCATTGGTCCGTAAATGTCCGAGTGGACTAGTTCCAAGGGAGACGTCGCTCTCTTAGCCTTACCAAAAGGCTTTCGAGTAGCCTTGCCAGCTAAGCAAGATTCGCATGTTGGCAAGTTAACTTTGGCGATAAGACCCAAAAGTCCTTCTCTAGCCAACCTTGTCATACGATTTTGTCTTGTATGACCAAGTCTATTATGCCAGGTAATAAAAGAAAATGCATCATCTTTATTACTAAAAATCATATATGTATCATAATACAAATTGTCATCAATATCTAGTATATAAAATCCATCAACAAGGCTAACCAAGTCTACACCAAAACTAAAAGAAAATCCTAGTCCAGCCATCGCTACTACGGACATCAAGTTTTGTCGAACTCCAGATGTATATATCACATCGTAAATGAGTAATGAACGACCGGTCTTCATCTTGAGTTCGTAGGTTCCAACTCCCACCACTTCTAAACTAGTGTTATTCCCCATGTAGATATGCTGACTCCCTTTAGGAATTTGACGGTACTCGATGAATCCTACTCGGTCTCTCGCGCCATATCTTATTGCTCATGTATCGACAATCCAATTAGGAAGGGAATGAGCAAACAAAACGTGAAGCAAATGAAGCAATAAAGCTGAGAGTAAAGGTTAGTCTGTACGTTCTACAGCTCCGTGCATTCATGGGCAAAATGACCAGGCTTATTGCAGTTATAGCATTTCAGCTTAGACTTATCCTTTTTCCCTCCATGTTTGCCCTTACGGTGTTTTCCACCCTTTTTCCTCTTGCACGATTCTCCATCTCCGTCCTGATTTGCCTTATCATACCTTTTGCGCTTGGACGTAGAGCTCTTGCGCTCGCTAGACTCGGCAACAAACATAGAGCCATTGCCCTTAGCCTCTTGTCTTTCTGCCTCTAACCCTAGATGATGCGACAATTGAGCAAAATTTTTAATGCTTTCACTGTGCGTCATCGTAAGTTTCATCTGATCCCAAGAATCAGGCAGAGAGTGGAGCACTGCGAGAATCTGCTGTCCATCTGAGTGGAAAAAATTAGTGCTCACTAAAACATAGTGGCAAAAAGTTACACTAACCTTATTTAGCGACAATTATGTATCGCTAAATAGGGGTAGTAGCCTCTTACTACAACAATTGCAACAACAAATATTTCCTATGCACGTGCCTATTGGAGGCTCTAATTAAACTTTGTGTGGAGATACAGTTTGAACAGTTGCAAAAACTTGCTAGTTGATAATCTATGCCTAACGGAGATGATGTTGACAATTACTACAATCGGCCGATATCAGTCGCCATAAACTTTCGTCAAGCACTCTACATGGCCACACTCTAGACTTAAGAGGGAATCAGTTATTCTCGCAGCGTACCTTTTCCTCCCCAATATCTTTGGCCGCATTAGCTCGTCCTCCTCCTCCTAGTCACTATCCTCAATCATCATTGTTATCATCACCCTGGTTGAAGATGTCCTTACCAAAGGACCTATGGCTAATAACTATTAGTAGTTCTATAGGCTGGCGAATAAGGGCATTGTTAGCTTCAAGAAGAACAAGGAAGACAGTAACATGGTTTGCATGGGATCTTCTCATGGTTGGCTGGCTTACTTGCACCCTCCTCATTTCTCTTTCTATTTGATTAACCCAGTGGTCTCTCTGGTATGAGTTATTGTCCTACTTAGGACTGTAGCTGAACAAGGGTATGTTCGAACTCAGTTCTAATATTTCCAGGTATGTCTTGGCTCGGCTCATGTTTGTTACACACCGAATCGTCATATTTGAGCCCGGCTCGTGTTCGTCACCATAAAACTCAGGCGGCTCGACTTGACGAGCTCGTATAAATATGTGAACTGAGCTCAAGCTTTAAAAAATCTTCAAGAACTCAAGATGAAGCTGCAAAACACAAACCTGAACTACCAAATTCTGACCACCATACTATCGCCATACTAGAAATGACTGACGGATTAAGACCTTCCGTCGACCAAATTATAATGTTCAATGGAATTGTAGATCGACATCAGAATCTTGTTGAATATTGGAGGGGGGCGAGGATGTCTAATCCGAGATCTGATGTTTGTAATGGCTTTGGCGTGGGATTGTAATGTTTTCATTGCTCCGCTATAATGTTTCCATGTATTTGTGTTTGTGTGTGTGAGAAGGAGAGAAAGTGTGTGTGTGTGTGTGTGTGTGACGAGAGAGATAGAGAGGTTAAAGGAGAGAGACGAAGAGTGCGGCTGTGAGAAATGTGAAGAGTGAGAAAACGTGTCACGGTTTCTACCTGGGCTGTTTAGGGTGTGGACTTAAGCTTTGATATGTATCCCATGGGCTCCATGTATATAAGTGGCTTGGTTTTGGGCTAACTGATATTAGCCTCCAGGTTTAAACTTTAATTTATATGGTTTATAAAAATGTTAATTCCTTGAACATATTACTGTTAATTTATTATCCAAACGAGCTATTCGCAAACATGTTCATATATACAAACAAACCTGAACGAGTTCTATAGGAACGGACTATTAGCAGTTCATGAATAGCTCGGTTGATTTACAGCCCTAGTCTCACTTCCTCTTGTCAACCATATACTGTTTCATGTCTAGCCCTATATGGGTCTGTATTGTAATTATGTTGCTAGCTCATCCAACGTACATTTGACCGCTCTTTGGTCCCATTTTCTAAGACACGTTAGCAAATATCCAACATTCAAAGTTGTTCACTACCAATCCACTTAACCTAGAGCACACGTTCCAAGTAACGTGTCGCACTAGAAAAATACAAAGTGTTGGCATCAAGATAAAACATCTCATTAAGCATTATAACCTCCTAGATAAGTTATGAGCATAATTTTTTTAGTATATGTACATAAATCATGTTTTGCAATATAGAGATAAAAAAAAAAGTAACATGCATGACCAATTAATGAAACATACAGTATTGTAAATTACAGTAAAAAAATAACATCAATCAAACAACAAAGTTTTAGTGCAAAACCCAATACAAGTTAAATGTAGTTTCTTGATTCAAAGTTCAATTTTAATGTCGTTTCTTGATTTGAGGTTCAATCTTAATGAGTTAGCCCTCTTTTTTTATGTTTTCGCATAGTAGTTTGGCTAAACTACTGTGAGAAAAGAAGCATTAGTGAAAACAAGGACTTCACTCTACTGCAACCACAACAACCACAAGATTATGGTTGTTGTATACTTCTCTCGTAGAAATATAGGGATTGCAAAGGTGGTCTTCCTTTAAGTAAAACAACGGTCATTAAAGATGTATTAAACTTCGACCGATCAACCGCGTGGTTGCTAACTCTTTGTGACCAAGGATGCAATGACTACCAAAGAGACTGCCTATAGTGGTTACTATATGTTTGCAAAGATCGAGAAAAAATCGTTTAAAAGCGACTACTTTAGCGGTCTCTATAAACCTTGTTCCTTGTAGTATTTGAGGAAAAATAATTGTTTGAATAAAATGATATTGAGGAATCATGATTGCCTAATGAAGGCATACATTATGAAGGCCTTTGGAGATTATCACTAGTCGAAGGAAACGTCTCCCAGCATGAAGTGTGATCTTGCAAAGCCTGGTTCAAATTTGTCGAAGTTGGATGACGTATTCTATAAGACACTTGTGTTCAACGTTTATAAGAAGCATATATGCTACACAGAAGCCTCGTCTCTTGTAGAATTCATGGGAAATTGCTTGCTATTGCGGGAGGAAATGATGCCTTCTCTCTTTGCGCTCGTGACTGTCTAGTGTTGAGTTCAAAATTTCATCTACTTCATTGAGACATAGAAAGATATGGCTACCTACTGTGTACCACTTTTGGAGATTGCTCAATACATTACACCACATTGCCCATGTTACTCCATGTGAATCCTACCACCATCCACTGGAGCTGCCCTTAACCCATGCTAAGTTAGTAATTTGTCCTCTATCGCAAAGATATTCCTTGAAATATCCTACAAGTTATTCTCTTCAACTGATGGCGTTTGGTATGTGAACGTTATTCAACTAATGCTACTATATTTTAGAGATGAATGCGTGTTGCTTTCGTCTGGAGAAAATTATCACCCAATCTAAAAGTCAAAAATCTCTTTTTTTACAGCTACGGGGACATTTATCTTGGCAACGACATGCATTTTATGACTCATATGGTGACACACATAACATTTTGTGAGTAGCATTTAATGTTTTCTGTTCGTTCTCACTTTTGATTGACTAGTTATGAGTTGTATGTGATTACCTGTTAAAGTACCAATTATTTCACAATCATTGTTTGGTATTACAAGCATGCATGCTCATGCAACTCATCTTACTAATGTGGGATTTTTTGCTCACAGATTAGCAGAGGGACAAAAAAAAAAAAAAAAGAATAGTGACATGATATGGAATTGTAGAATCCTCATTTGTTACAAGAATAATGCATTCCATGTAACTAAACCGAGCCTAGGGTAGTTCAAGCTTGGTTCAACTTACTAATTATCGAAAACTGATATTGCTCGAGCTTGAATTGTATACCTCAAGTCAATTTCAAATGAGCTCAAGCCCGAGCTTTATGCAATTCTTTGCTTACTAAGCTGTGTTCTACAAGTTAAAGAGCTTTTAAAAAGTATTCAAGCTTGGTTCATTCTAGTTACAATATTGGATTTATCTCGATAACTTCTTTATTAAATTGATCTTACTCGCATAACTCATCAGAATGTTTGGTTGTATTTGTATACATGGTACAATGCATCTATTACATTCAGATTGCTTATCACTGTTGTAGTTATGATTTTAAAAAATAAGATAAGTGAAGTCCTACATATATGAGCAGTAGGGTTGTAAATGAATCAGGTTGTTCATGAATTGTGTTTTGTTCTCTACAGAGCTTGTTAATGTTTGCTTGTATAATATATGAATCGAGCATGAACAACCTTTTAGGGCTTGTTTACTAAACGAATCAAGCAAGAATACTTGAAAGTATTTATAAATATGTTCGTGAATGGCTCATCTAACAAATAAATCCGTATTAAATGATTAAAGCATGACGATTTTAAGAATATGCTTATAAAATATGTTTAAAGCCTTAAGGCCCTAAACTTAATTAGTTAAAATCGAAGCCCAAGCCCAATAGTAAAATCAAAGATTTTCTGTCGGGCCTTACCCCTAAACTTCATGTGCAACCAAACAACCCAAAGTGTGAAGCCCAACTTCTCTCCTTTCTATTTAATTAAAAAACCCTAACACCCTAAAAACTTCACGGCTGCACTTTGCCTTTTCTCCGATCCTTTCCCCTCGTCTCTTTCGCAGTCACCCACGCACACCCGCATGCACACGTACACTCACATACACTTCTTCTTTACGCACATTATTCAAATTTAGGTTTATTTTTTGAGGTGAACCTTTGAGATTAGAACTCGGTTCACCTGCTTAAAAAAATGAGTCAAACTTTCTGATAACGAACTCAAGTCGAGTTCAGGCATCAATATTTGGCCCATAATGAACACGAGTCAAGTTCGAACGTACATAAAAGTAAACAAACCAAGATTAAGCACAGCCTTCCTTGGTTTGTATATAGCTCTAATCAACAAATATGGTGCTACGCAAATCACAAGTAATGTTGTGGAGTCAATCCCTACTACCTCTCTTTTGTGAGAGATATCTGCTAGCTTACGCCTTTTGCACTCTTGTAACTGTTGCCCAAGGAAAGGAGCGGTTTCCTGGTTTGGCCCACGCCTTACGTGCACCAAGAGTACTGGTTTAATCATGTACAGCTCGGTACTTTCTTTTGCGCAACTCGAGCAAAACTTGTGCTCTAGGATTTTTGGTTTTGGAGATGGAAGATTTTGTTTTTGGGTGGGGATGGTTGGATACCTACTGGATATAGATATCATCCATGTTCTTTTCTTCTTTTCAGTTTGACATAATGTTTGCTCTCTAACTTTTGACCATTCTCTCAGCCTTAGTTTGGTATAAATCTCGATATAATGTACCATAAATAAAGTTGGCACATATGCTAGAGGGATGATGAGAGATGGTTGTGTCCTAATGATTCTCCACGAAGTGATCTGCAATGATCTTTCTAAGAAATTTGAATATGTGCCAAAGTCGTTATAAAGCTTTGGTTGTCAAACTTTGAGTAGTTATCAAATCTTTATATAAGTAATTCAATAGTATATAAGGCTGAAACTATTTGAACTCCATTGGAGCATGATACTTGTCTGCCAAACAACCGAAAGTTTTCTGCATTTTACCAGAGTCTCCTTTGCCTTTATATTTCCTGAATATACTAGCTAGGCAGGAAGTTATTAGGGTTAGGATTATATAGTTAGGGTTAGGAGAAGATGGTTGCCGCTGCTAGAAGAAACTTATCCCTTGCCCTAAAAAGAACCATGAAAATCTCAACAACAGCATCATCTCCACTGAATTCTGCTCGTCCAATAACCCCTTTGTTTACCAATCATGTGAGCGCAGCCCTGAAACCTCATCACCAACAATATGAGAGATCAATTTCATTATCGATAAAGGACACCGTTCGACAACTATTGCCGTCTCCAGTCCTGATACAGCAAGAGCGCGATAGCGGGGGACGCAGTCTCTTTCGCTATTATAGCATCGTAGACAATGATGTTGGCACCGTTCAGCTCCAGCGGGGTCTCAAGCAACCTTCTCCTTTGTTTGTACGTGGTTGCAAAGTCTGCATCCCTTTCTTTCATAAATAACGCACAACCGCTTTTTGTGCGGATGTGACGAAACTCTTCAAATTGGTTGTTGTACCCACATAACTAACGAGCATGGCATTCATAGATTCACTCCTGCCCGTTGTTTTCATGCTCGCAAAAAAATGCCTCCTCGTGTAAACGCCAATCCATTGTTCTTTGAGCTCGTACAAGTGCTGGAGCCACTCGTTGTCTTGCAATGAGTAATCCTCAACAAGCTTTTCCCACCTCTCCTCAAATTCCTCAATCGTTAACGACTTGTTAACGCACTTGTCAAAATCCTGTTTAACGTTTGGATACTTTGCATACACATGATGCAGACGTTCAGGGTATTTGTTGCTTATGTGCCAAGTGCACAAGTTGTGTCGAGTGTCTGGGAAGACGGTAGCAATAACCTTCTTCATTGCCCAATATTGATCGGTGATTACAACTTTGAGTGCGCAAAGCAATCCTGTCTTCTACTCGAATATCCTATTTCGTCATCACTGTCATCGTTGCCTACGCGTGTCTTATTTTGCAGTGGGTTTCTGCCCCTATGACACTCGTATAAGTGAGAGCACATATTTTTTGTTCTGTTGCTCGTTCTTGTAGTCTTTATTCTAATGCCAAAACCAACCCTCAATGAATAAGCTCGAAAACATTCTTCGGCTTCTTCCAATGTTTGAAATGTTCGTCCTAGATACGGATCACTAGCATCTACGAGGGTGTTGGAGCTCGCCACGAAATCAGACATTGTGAAACAAGAACTATGTAGAATTAGATTACACTTAACTATCAAATGGCGTTTCTTGAACAATCTTCATGAATAGACCAATTTAGGATGACAAATATACCAAACATAATCTCAAAAGTGTCTCCAATTTAACAATTATTAATTTATTTAACATATCATATTAAAATTACAAAGATAAATAGACAAATCCATCATGCCGAAACACAACACACATAATCTCCAAAAATTCAAATTTAACTATAATAAATTTGTTGAAATTAACGAATTTAACTATAATAAATTTGTTGAAATTAACGAATTTCAAGAAATTCAAATTTAACTATAATAAATTTGTTTGAAGTTAACAAATTAATTTCTTGAACATCACAGATTAAAACTACTTTGATGAATATAGTGATAAATCTCAAAGAAAACTATATATTCATCCAGAATACTTTATCAAGTGTTCACCATTCACAAACTTACCTTGCTTGAGAGAAGCTTGAAGCAAATGTTACTCGAAGCTTGAAGGGAGCTGAAAATGGAAGCAAGTGAATCTCAAAGAGATGAAAATGCAGAAAAAAGAGCTGAGAATTAGGTCACTTTTGGGTATAGGTGCAAGTTGTCCACGATACTGTACGGCGGACAGTGTTGGGGACAACTCTGACATGTACAAAAATGAACGTATAGAAATAAACTGACGTGTGTCAGTCGTCAGGCAAAAAGTCATCCGCAAGGCAGTGTCGGGAACGACTTTTTGATTGACGGCTGTCAGGACAAAAAAGCCGTCCGCTACACAGTGTAGCGGACGAAAGGGAGGGGCAATCTGGTAAAAAATCCCATCCGCGACACTGTGTCGCGGACGGATGACAGCTTTTGAAAAAAAAAAAGATCAGGATGGACGGCTAGATCGCGCTAGCAAAATCTCATATTTTGCTAGCTCTATCAACGGATCAGCTCATATATATATATAGCTGATCCGTTGACCCAAGTTGTCAGCGCGATCTGGCCGTCCACGGGCGAGAAGGGACAGCCAGATTGCGCGCCACGACTGCTATTTTTTTCACCATCGGCTACATAATGTAGCGGACGGTAAATTATCGTCCGCTACATAATGTAGCGAACTGCCAGATAGCGCTGGTAACTTGCCAGCGCTAGCAATGGATCACGACCCTACACACACACACACACACACACACACACACACACACACACACACATATATATATATATATATATATATATATATATATATATATATATATATATATAGCTGATCCGTTGATAACGCTAGCAAAAGTTGCAAGCGAGATCTGGCCGTCCATCCTGTCTTTTTTTTTTTCATAAGCTGACAGCCATCCGCGACACAGTGTCGCAGATAGGATTTTTTACCAAATTACTCCTTCCACCTCGTCCGCTACACTGTCTCGCGGACGACTTTTTGACCCTGACAACTGTCAGTCAAAAAGTTGTCCACTACACTATCTCATGGATGACTTTTTGACTGACGGTGATCAAGTCATCCACGTCCCCCCTGACAGTTGTCACATCAGTCCTGTCCCTCCACAACTGTTACGACTGTTACTTTGTCCTTATTCCCACCATCCACTACACTGTGTAGCGGATGATGTTTAAATAAATACTGAATAAATACCGTCCGCGAGACAGTGTAGCGGACGGACTTTACTGTCCGCTATACTGTGTAGCAGACAGTCCATATATATAAACAAAAACCTAATTTGAAACTCTTATTCATTCTTTCTGCTCATAAATTTTTCTAGCGGCGTTGGCAAGCAGATCTGCGCAATTTCTTCCCAAGAAATCCTTTAATCGTCTCATCAATCACGTAAGTTCACAAACCAATCCTTTATTTGTTCATAATCTAGAGTTGTTATGAGTATTGCGTCTTATGCATGATTTTGATTATGTATTGAGCATGTGCTAGCGTTGATAATTATATATATATATATATATATATATATATATATATATATATATATATATATTTATTTATTTATTGCGTATTATGCATGTGCTAGCGTTGGTAATTTGGGTTGAAAATCATGTGCTAGCGTTGGTAATATATATATATATATATTGCGTATTATGCATTTGCTACCGTTGGTAAATTGCATATTATGCATGTGCTAGCGTTGGTAATTTGCGAGCGATTTTCAAAAGCTTCCAAACTTGATGTTTTGACATAATTTCAATTACAAAAAAATGGAATTTAACCCTAGACCAGAAGATCCCTTCGTATTATACGACCAAGCAAACTATATCAGTATGCTGATATGGGATGGTAGAGTAAGATACTTATTTTATCAACTTCCTTATTCTCACGAACATTGTATACCGTTTTTCTTTGCTTAAATTGAATTTATTAATTCGTAGGAAAGAGCACTCCTCAACACAGTAGAAGGGTCCGATAATTTCGCAGCCTGGAAATTGAACAAACGACAGAAAAAATTGATGCATGGAATTGGGTTTGGGGTTTTCACGCATGGCCAGATCTTTCAACAACTTGACCAGGCCTTGATAGGTGCCCTTGTTGAGAGGTGGAGAAGTGGAACGAATACATTTCACTTCCCTTGTGGAGAGATGGCTATTACCCTAGAAGATGTAGGGTTCATTTTAGGGTTACCGGTGACGGGGAGGCCGGTAATTGCTCCTCCGTTGGAAGCAACGAATAAGAGAGCCACTAGGGACTTCCTTACCTCCGTACCTAAAGATCAGTTTAGCACTGGTGGGGTAAAGTTGAAGTGGTTGGTAGATACCTATAGGGAACTGCCGGAAAACAACACTGATGGGATGTTTGTGCTGTACACAAAGGCTTTCCTGCTGTGGGTGATATGGGCAATTTTATTCCCAACGACGTCAAAGAATACGGTCAGCAGCAAATATTTAGCGTTGTTAGGTAACCTGCAAGAGGTTGGAGAGTATGCCTGGGGTGCAGTAACTCTTGCGTACTTGTATCGAGCATTGCACAAGGCAACAAGGCCCGACTCCAAAGCTATATGCGCATGTCGCTCGCTGTTGCAGTTATATTATATAAATCTTGATTACGTTATCGATATTTTTTTATTAGTCGGTTAACAATAAATTTTGACGATGTTGTTTATAATTTGTCTTTGTTCTCAGGTGTGGTCTTATGAACACATTGCTACTGGTGCACCCAAGCGTAAGGATGGAACCGATAATGTGTGGCATCGGTTGTGCACTTGGGAGTACAGACGAAGGGTGAGCCACTACCCGTGGAGAGATGATCCCCATCACAACATTACGTTCTATCGGGGGGAGCTCGACTCGCTATCTCACGACTATGTGCGTTGGGCACCGTACAAGCGTCTCGAGCGACGGGTGACAGAGTCGTTCATCTTCATGCTCTCCGGGTTGCAGCGCACACCCTTGATCCACTTCGAGGTTACGGAGTGGCAGCTGCCAGATCGCGTAATGCGCCATTTCGACTGCCTGCAGATCTTGCCAGAAGATGCCTCAGATATGTGGGTTAACAGGAACCCACCGGGTGTCGGACGATTTGGCAAGGTGAATGCGCACAACTTGTGCGAACGAGAAATTGAGGTCTGGAATTCTTGGCAGGACACGCCGGCGGCCATTGTGTCCGAGCCTGACCCCGTGTTCAGCATCGAGCAATACAACGTGTGGTAGTACCGTATCACGCGGAAGAGAGTAACCCTGATAAGGTTTGAACGAAGGCAGAGGTACCACCCTAGGGGTCAGATCGATGAGAAGTGGGCATTTGATCTCGTAAGTTGCATTTAATTGGATACTTCGATTCTTAATTTACATTCAATCTCGTCTGTTTTGTGGTTATGCTTATTATATCTTTTGATGTAGGTAAATGCCTCGCTCGCATTCTTCCAGAAGCTGAGTGAGCGGCAAGATCTAATGAATGCCATGGGATCGGAATTTCGCCAACGGGCTGATGCATTGGCCCAAGGCTACGGGAAATTTATGCGCTTTTATACGGGACCCTCTTCGGGCGTCTCCCTGGGAATGGATTATCTGGGGTGGCAGCCTCCCCATGTGAGTGAGGGATACAGTGATCCCTCGGGGCAATCATCGGGGGTGAGCCAGGAGGTTGGTGGTCCTTTCGAGTACAGTGTCCCCTCGTTTGCTTTGCTTCCTCCGGAGTCGAAACCAATACCCCTCTCTCTGAGTCAAGTCACACAAGACTGGCAATACGCTGACATCAATCTCTCTGAGTCAATGCGCATCTTCCCGTAGGCGGGACCTTCCGGCCCCCCAGAAGGGCAATATCAGCTGGTCGAAGCCCCGGGAGGGCAATATCCCCCGTTTGCCTTCCCCCGAAGGGGGATATCAGCCGGTCGAAGCCCCCGGCGGGCAATATCCCTCATTGCCCCTCCCGGAGGACAAAATCCCCCTGTCGACCCCCCCGCTTATCCCAAGGGACATCCGTTGAAGCCTCTAGGGCCGACAAAAGCCCTGCTAATCCACGAGCGTTACTTTAGCGCGGCCCCTCGGGATAAAGTGGACTATATTGTCGTTTGCCCGAATGGCTTGGATTACACTTGCGAGTGGGGGGAGATGTCTAGCCTAGCTCCGGGGGCTTGGTTGACCGACACTGTTATCTCTGCCTACGTGGAGATTCTGAGGGCGCGAAGTCGGGACCGCCTAAATGACCGTCCTTGCATTTTTCTGTTTGATGCGTATTTTCATGCCCTTCTTGTATCAGTATGGAAACAGTGGGTCGAAGGGAGGGGGAAGCAAACCTTTAGACAGTGGCAACAGTCCGATGCGCTCCTTGCATTTCTTACTAGGGATAGTTCGGTGAGCGCCCGTGATGCGGACGTGTTCCTAATACTATTTCTCGGTAATAGCCACTGGTACTTGGTTTGCTATGAACCAATATAGAAGGTCATATCAGTCCTCGACGGTCTCCACGATGATACCAACCGAATGCCCGTGAAGCAGCTTTGGAAATCCTAGTTGGATGATATAGTAATGTTTCGATTGTTGTTTAATGCTTATTGTAATTTACGTACTGTAAATGTTAACTCGTAGCTTACGTCGTTTTTTATTTCTCCACAGAATCTGGTATGTGCCATGGTCCACTCTCTCCGTGAACTAGACGTACCGGCGACGCCGCGGCTTGAGATTTGAGTGAAGAGGAGTAGGCCCAACCAAGCTAATACCTCGGACTGCGGTGTCTTGGTCTGCATGTACATGGACTATATTTTTCGGGGTAATAGCCTCAAGGCGACCGTCTGGAGCGCAGCAGAAGTAGAGGCCTTTAGATATAGAATAGCTTGGCAAATTTATAAGGCCGGCCTAGACCAGTTAGGTTTACTCTACATCCGTGTAAGGACGAGAATCCGGCTCAATGAGGCCTTCTTGTAAACGATTATTCTTAAGACAACAATTTTATTTTAAATACCAATTTATTCGAAGTTCAATTGAGACATGTATTTTTTTTGTGTTATGGTGGTTTATTTGTGTTGTGGATTTTGATGGCCTTTATTGAGATAACAATGTTTGATGGTGGTAAGAAAATATTATGGCGTGGTAAGAAAAATTCTAAGTGTCGAAGTCCAATGCTTCTACTGCCCTGTCCGCTACATAGTGTAGCGGACGTACTAAACAACCAAAAAAATTCTAAGTGTTGAAGTCTAATGTCTCTGTTGCACCGTCCGCTACATAGTGTAGCGGACGTACTAAACAACCAAAAAAATTCTAAGTGTTGAAGTCTAATGTCTCTGTTGCACCGTCCGCTACATAGTGTAGCAGAAGTCCTCAACACCAAAAAAAAATTCTAAGTGTTGAAGACTGATGGTGATTGCCCTAAACAACCAATCAAAAAAAATTCAAAGTGTTGAAGTCCAATGTCTCTGCTGTCCCGTCCGCTACATAGTGTAGCGGACAAACTAAACAACCAAAAAAATTCTAAGTATTGAATTCTAATGTTTCTGATGCACCGTCCGCTACCTAGTGTAGCGGACGTCCTAAACAACCAAAAAACTTCCAAGTGATAAAGTCAAATGTTTCTGCTGCATCGTTCGCTACACTATGTAACGGACGTCCTAAACACCAAAAAAATTCTAAGTATTGAAGACTGATGGTGCTTGCCCTAAATGACCAAAAAAATTCTAAGTGTCGAAGTCCGATGTTTGTTCTGCCCCGTCCGCTACATAGTGTAACAGATGTCCTAAACAACCAAAACAATTCGAAGTGTTAAAGTCCAATGTTTCTGCTACACCGTCCGCTACACTATGTAGCAGACTTCCTAAACAACCAAAAAATTCTAAGTGTTGAAGACTGATGGTGCTTGCCCTAAACAACAAACCAAAAAAATTCGAAGTGTCGAAGTCCAATGTTTCTGCTGGCCCGTCCGCTACATAGTGTAGCGGACGGACTAAACAACTAAAAAAATTCTAAGTGTTGAAGTCTAATGTCTCTGCTGCACCGTCCGCTACATAGTGTAGCGGACATCCTAAACACCAAAAAAAATTCTAAGTGTTAAAGACTGATGGTGCTTGCCCTAAACAACCAACCAAAAAAATTCAAAGTGTCGAAGTCCAACGTGTCTTCTGCCCCGTCCGCTACATAGTGTAGCGGACGTCCTAAACAACCAAAAAAATTCTAAATGTTGAAGATTGATGGTGCTTGCCCTAAACAACCAAAAAAATTCTAAATGTTGAAGTCCGATGTTTCTGCTGCTAAGTGTTGTAGTCCAAGATTTCTGCCGTGCTGTCCGCTAGACTATGTGTAGATCTCTTGCACACCTTCTCAGCTTTTTAGGTTGAGTTGCTTGTTCAATAGAGCTCTTCGTCTGCGTAGATCTCTTGCGGCCTTTTGTTTGCGACATAATTGGATCCAAAGGCCGGATATTATTGTCGTCTTCCTCAACCGACTCATCATCTTTTGATCCCATTGTAGGCTCAGTGTCATCCACCACATTGCTGACTGAAACTAATTCGAAATGCTCGACGATGGGATCTTGCTACTGAGCTACCTCGAGGAGATGTTTATATCCGGCCATTGTAGCAGCACCCTTTACGGACAAACGGGTAAACGTTGTCACCAGATGATTATACCTCAATGTCTCTGATTCTTCAAAGTCAGTATAGGGATGCTCCGGAAAGGCAATGGTACCGTGTAACCTGTTTGCACTTTTCGTCCACCGTGGCAGGACGTATTTATCGGGGATTGTCCTGATATTCTTCTGGGTGAAAAACCACAGAATGTATCTACACAGGATGCCATGGAACTCAAACTTCTTGCAAACACATGTCACCGAATCCGTCAATGTGTCATGGCGCACCGTATACATTTTGCGCAGCTTCTCAGGGACGAGGTCATTCATCAGCGAATAAACCTTGTACTCACGCGTAGACTTTTCTGCTACCTTGTTTATACTGTATCGTCCCGATTTTCGCAGCTCTACTTGGTATAGCATGAAGATCTCCTTTGTATAGACTTTTGCACCGTTAAGCTCCAGCGGGGTCTCAAGCAACCTTCTCCTTTGTTTGTATGTGCTTGCAAAGTCTGCAGCCCTTTCTTTCACGAATAACGAGTCAACCACTTTTTGGGTGGATGTGACGAAACTCTTCAAATTGGTAGCTGTACCCACGTAACTATCGAACATGGCATTCATAGATTCACTCCTGCCCGTCGTTTTCATGCCCGCAGAAAAATATCTTCTCGTGTAAACGCCAATCCATTGCTTTTTGAGCTCGTACAAGTGGTGGAGCCACTTGTGGTTTTGCAATGAGTAATCCTCAACAAGCTTTTCCCACTTCTCCTCAAATTCCTCAATCGTTAACGACTTGTTAACGCACTTGTCAAAATCATGTTTAAAGTCTAGATACTTTGCATACACGTGATGCAGACGTTTAGGGTATTTGTTGCTTATGTGCCGAGTGCACAAGATGTGTCGAGTATCTGGGAAGACGATAGCAATACCCTTTTCATTGCCAAATCTTTATCGGTGATGATAACTTTAGGTGCTTTGAAGTTCATTGCTTCCAGCCACGCCCTAAACAACCATACAAAAGAACTCTCGCTCTCGTCCCTTCGCAAGGTGAACCCGAACATGATGGAGTGATAATGATGATTGACGCCCGTGGAAGGAACGAACGACATCGAGTACTTGTTGGTACAGTATGTGGTGTCGAAAGTCACGACATCCCCAAAATGCTTATAAGCAAGCCTCGAACGACTGTCGACCTAAAAAATTGTGCTAACTCGATGCTTGTTGTCAAGTTTATAATCGAAGTTAAAATGCGGGTCCTCCATCTGCATCCGCTTCAATAGGCTCATTGTGGATTGAGCATCATTGAGGTCATACACGGCTCGTCTTTGGGTTCGGACCGCGTTACGAACGTCTGTCGTGTTAAAGTTTAGATTCTGAATTCCCCTAGCTTGTTCAGCAAGAACATTAATCATGTTGGTAGGTCCTAGCCGCGCATTGCTCATTGTGTGAATCAGGCTCCTTGCGACCTTACCCATCTTCTTGTGTTGATGCATCTGACTCACCTTAGAAGGGGTTACTAATGGGTGATTGCGTGCCAATTCTAAGCTAGTAATAAGCCAATGATCTTGCTTGGATTCATGACTTACAAACATCTTGACATGGCAATTCATGCGCGCAAAGCAGTCCCGTCTTCTCCGCGCATATCCTATTTCGTCATCACTGTCATCATTACACTCGTGTGTCTCATTTTGCAGTGGGGGTCTGCCCCTATGACACTCGTATAAGCGAGAGCATATTTTTTTGTTATGTTGCTTGTTCTTGTAGTCTTTATTCTAATGCCAAAACCAACTCTCAATGAATACGCTCGAAAACATTCTTTGGCTTCTTCCAATGTTTAAAATGTTCGTCCTAGATACAGATCACTAACATCTACGGGGGTGTTGGAGCTCGACACGAAATCGGACATGGTGAAAGAAGACCTATGTAGAAATAGATTACGCTTAACTATCAAATGACATTTCTTGAACATATCAAATCAAAATTACCTTGATGAATAGACCATTTTAGGAGACAAATATACCAAAACATAATCTCAAAAGTGTCTCCAATTTAACAATTATTAATTTATTGAACATAGCAAATTAAAATTACTAAGATAAATAGATAAATTCATCATGCCAAAATGCAACAAACATAATCTCCAAAAAATTGAATTTAACTATTTAATTTTTTTGAAGTTAACGAATCACAAAAAATTCGAATTTAACTATAATAAATTTGTTTGAAGTTAACAAATTAATTTCTTGAACATCACAAATTAAA
Source organism: Escallonia rubra (assembly GCA_033065855.1). Lineage (NCBI taxonomy): Eukaryota > Viridiplantae > Streptophyta > Magnoliopsida > Escalloniales > Escalloniaceae > Escallonia > Escallonia rubra. Next base: position 92,174 of record JAVXUO010002817.1, on the reverse strand, counting down.
ATTACTTTGATGAATAGAGTAATAAATCCCAACAAACATAAACCCAAAAATATCTATATATTCATTCTAGAAAAACAATTATTCTTTATCATTCAATCCATAAAAAAAACTTCACCGTTTACAAACTTACCTTGTTTGAGTGATGTTTGAAGCAAATGTTACTCGAAACTTGAAGGGAGCTGAAAATGGAAGCAAGTGAATCTCAAGGAGATGAAAATGCAATTTGGTAAAAAATCGTACGCGAGACAGTGTAGCGGACGAGGTGGGAGGGGCAATTTGGTAAAAAATCATGTCCGCCACAGTGTTGCGGACGGCTGACAGCTTTTGAAAAAAAAAAGATCTAGGCCGATGGACGGCCAGATCGCGCTTGTAACTTCTCATATATATATATATATATATATATATATATATATATATATATATATATATATATTGAAAAACTGAACATGAGCACATTATCACAGTGAGAGGTTGAGCATGTTCTGAGTTTCAACTCTCGAGGGATTAGAAATGCTCAATCCAATGTGGCTAAGTTTGTTGGGGCATAGACGAGTTTTTTGCCTTCTTGTTTTTAGGCATGTCCCCATGTTAGTTTGATGGAGACTTAATATGGGGTTGCCACCTTTCCTTATAGATACTTGTCGGTTGCACGAATCATTAACCAATATGAGAAGAATATTATGTGATTTATAATAGATGCATTGTCATTAGTGCCCTCTGTGCCCGAGTGGGAGATGTAGGAAATCTAGGTCTGAATCCCATTCGGATCAGACCCATGTGCGGCCATAGAGAGCTCCAATCTATTTGGAGATGGTGGTTACACACCATTTGCCGAAAAGTTGTGAATGAACTGTTGCGATGGTTCCCACACACATGTCCATTCTCTATAAATATGCATCAGTCTCTAGGGCACAAGATCATCATCCATCAGTAGAATTCTCATCGTAAAATCAGTGAGTGGTTAGTGAGTGTGCAAGAGTGCCTTGATTCTTGATCTGTGAAAATCATGAAGTGACTATGGTAGTCATTTATTTCGGCGAGCTTCGACAGAATTTTGGCTGGTTCGACAGTGAGACGATTGACAGAAAAAAAGGACAATAAAGCAAGTCGGGTTTAACAAGCGGAAAAGGTACGCTTCCGCAAATGCTCCGATCAACAGTTTAACACATTTTAAATGTATGTTGTTTGGCTTAAAGGAAGACCACCTTTGCAGTCCCCATACTTCTAAAAGAGAAGCGTACAACAACCATATCTTGTGGTTGCAATAAAAAGAAGTCCTTGTTTTCACTAATGTTTCTTTTCTCACAGCATTTTAGCCAAACTACTATTCGAAAACATAAAAAATGAGGGCCAACTCATTAAAATTGAACCTCAAATCAAGAAGCAAAATTAAACTTGAACTTCGAACCGAGAATAGATGTCTAACATTGACATATTTGGAATAAAGCATGGGCGCCAAATGGTAGAGTCAGCGAAGCACCACCTTTGAGGAAAGAAAGTCATTTGTGAAACAACCCAAACTCATTTCCTAGACTTCTCATTACGTTTACCGGGTAAAGTTGCAATCAATACAGACGGAAAATCCAAGCCTGATGAAGTGGGAGGATTTGGGCGGCCGATCGGAGGAAAAAAAGGGGAGCGGCTAGGAAGATTTTATGGACTATTAAAGCACAAAAAGATGAACCCATCCAAAGTTCAAATTCAAAAACAAAATCCATTTGAATATGCTTAGTTGTTTAAATCCATACATGTACATTATCTTATCCTTAACTTAGTCATGGACACGTATATAAAAAGCAACAGAAGCTATACACCTGTGAACTCAATAAAAATGCAATACAATTCCCCACTTTCATTTTTTTACGCTCTTACATGATATCAAGAGCCTGATTTTTTTTTTCTCTTCCTCTGCCCACCTCCATTATGCCCATCATGGCTCTCCCTCCCAATACCAACTCAATTTCTTCACCTCTCTTTCCCCTTAATCACATTCACCATCTCATTTCTGCGAAACTAAACACTGGTAATTACCTTTTGTGGAAGAGTCAATTTCTTCCTCTCCTCCGAGGCTATGATCTCCTCGGTTTTGTTAATGGCTCTGTTGCCCCAGTTCCAAAATACCTCATTACCTCTAATCCTGCAGTTCCATCTTCCTCCTTTGAACCTGCTGTTGTTCATCCATTCTTATCTGCTGAAATATCTCTCGAACCAAATCTTGCATATATTTTATGGCATAAACAAGACCAACTTTTATTAAGTTGGATTATGTCTTCTCTTATTGAACCGATATTGGCTCAATAGCTTGGCCTTCACACATTTTCTGAAGTTTGGTTGTCTCTCGATTGCATGTTTGCGTCTCAATCCAAAGCCAAGGTTTTTAATTTTCGTTCTGATCTCCACCAGTTGAATAAAGGTGACATGTTTATGCATGATTATTTTCAAAAAGGCAAACGTATTCATGATACATTGGATGCTATTGGTCAGACCCTGTCTGATGATGATCTTATGAATGCTCTGCTCGTCGGTCTTAGCTTTGACTATCAATCTTTTGTGACGTCCATTACCACACGATTAGAAAATATTTCCCTGGACACTCTTTACTCCATGCTTCTCACTCATGAGTCTCATTTGGATTGTCAACAACTTCGTGAAAGCTTTGTTCCACAAGCCCATGGGACGGTGTTACACACCCAGCAAACCCAAGACCTCATCATATGTCGCTCTCTTCATCGCACTCTCACGGCGCAACAAAAATCAGTGGCGTGAAGCTCCTTCGTCCAAACCACCTTTACTTCCCCTACCGACCACTCCCTATCACCCTCCTCGAAAATCAGCCTCCACCATTGTGTCACCATTGTAACCGACCAGGGCATATTCGTCCCTATTGTCCTCACCGTACTCCGCGTTCTTCCTCCCAACCACAGACTACCGCCTATGTTGCTGGCCCCCAACTCTCCTCTCCTTTTGACCCTGCTTGGTACTACTGCCTATGTTGCTGGCCCCCAACTCTCCTCTCCTTTTGACCCTGCTTGGTACCCCGACTCTGGTGCCACCCATCATATCACCCATGACATCAACAATCTGTCCTTGCCTCGTTTCAATATTCTACGATCCAAGCTCAACGTTCTTAGAACGCCGAGCTTACGGGGGGCTATTTGAGCACAAAAGATGAACCCATCCAAAGTTCAAATTCATTTAAATCCATACATGTACATTATCTTATCCTTAACTTAGTCATGGACATGTATATAAAAAAGCAACAAAGCTGTACACCCGAGAACTTATAATGAAAATGCAATACATTTCTCCACTTCCTTTCTTTACACTCTAACACGGACATCTACCATATTGCAGTACTCTGGGCTGGAAGCTGAACTTCAGAGTGCCTCCTAAGAAGAATTGCAGCTAATCAACGTCGAGTCGCTCACGATTTACAGCCAAAGAACTACAAATACTTCCACCCTTAAGTCTCATCAACCAATGCAGATTCCTTTCGATTGCAAAAAGGTCTCCTATCATGAACTCTTCTGCTAGGATGCAGTTGCTTTCAATTTCCGCTTTCTACCTATAAAACGTGAACCGATGGACAAGAGGCAAAATTCAGACATCATCATGGTGTAGTTAATAGAATTGGCCAAAATTATTGTACATTACTACATGCCATTGAAAACCAACATTCCTGAGACCAAAAGTTATTGTACGTCACTATTTACAATGGGCAGATGCACAAGCCTAGATAGAGCCCATACTCGCGTCTCAGTCACACAATTTCACAGCTGCAGGAGTATAGTAATAGTAGTACAAGCAAGGCTACAACTAGCACATACCAACAACAGTACGTAATGTGAAAAACCTCATGTCAATGACTGCACTGGATTTTGCTTGAAGCCAAGGACATGCCCTCGTGGTACTTTGGAGTCTTGGGACTTATTCTGAGCCAGTGACAATCAGAAAATGAGCACTGTGGATTGTCAATTGGCCACTCTATGTCAACGGGCTCCATGAATGTCGGACCCCAAGCCGGGGTCCCGTCCTCGTACGAGTTGTGTGTCAATCTCCGTATCCCAGAACCGTCCGTTCGTATAACGTGGATTTCACCGTAGGGCTGATAATGGTGTGAGTTTGAGATCGGTTCAGCTGACACCGCAGCGTAGTCCGAGGTGAAGACTATACTCTTCCCATCCGGACTAAAACACGGGTGGTTCACCCGTCCCCTCGACCCGCTCTGGACCACCTTACGAAGCCCCGTCCCATTGGGGTGGATCATGTACATTGCAAAACTACCCGAACCCGGGTCGTGCCTATCCGATGAAAAGGCAATCCAATCCCCATCAGGTGACCAATTAGCCATTGTGTCGGTCCACGGACCCTCCGTCAACCTGTACAACCCACCTATTTCTCCATCCACCGCATCCATGATATACAAGTTCTTGTGACCCGTCCGACCCGACCGAAACACGACCCATTTACCGTCTGGTGACGGCGAAGGGAACGCATTATTTTCGCCTCCCGTGGTCAGCTTTTTGTAACTCAACTCGTCATCATCAACATTGATGGATATTACATCAACCTTTGTGTGCTCACTTGCAAAATCGGGTCCCCAACTGGTGTAAACCACCCCCTTCCGTTTCTTATCCCATGCGGTCGGGAAGGCGTTACCCTTGAAGACCTTACGGAGCCCCGACCCGTCCGCATTAGCAACAAAAAGACCCGGTAAGTTCACGTACGCAATCCGGGTCCCATCGGGTGAGAACGAAGGGAAGGAACCGTCAATACGAAATAGCGAGATTTCGGGTACCGGGTTGTGGAGATTTTCAAGGAACAAATCTTTCCTTTGCTTATCATTGCTAGCCCCTCTGCATCTATGGTAGCCGACCCGATTAGAATCGGGTGAAATAAACGGGTTAAAATGATGAGCATGTGGTGAAACGGGTCGGGTTACCTCTTTGAATTCGTTCGAAACGACGTCGAAGAGCTCTATGTGGCGATAATCTGAACCGGCTCGTCTGGTGGCCACAGCAATGAAGCTCTTGTTGGCTATGGAAGCTGCCGGTGTGAACGCGTGGAGACCGGGTGGTGTGACTCTCCGAGTGACAACGGAGTCGACACTTACCCTCCCATTCATGGGGAGAATCGCCTTGTAAACGCTCCACCAATTATCATCAGACCTCCGGTGAAAGTAGATAGTGGACTCGTCGGCCCAGCTCGGCCACCCACCGTGCTCAGCAACCTTGACCCGGTCCGACCCGTCCTGAGTCCTGAACACGTAGATATCCGTACTGAGTTCCTCCACCTCGCCGTTCCAGCCCTTCTCTCCACACGAAGCCACCGCCGTCCAGGCCCCGGACGGGGACACGGCCGGACTGAAATCGGCTATCCCATAAGGCGTCAGCCTCCGGGTCAACCCGGTTTCTAGATGGGTCGAGTACACAGCAGCCCAACTCGTCCGTGGCACGCCCGTGTTCTCGTGAGTCGACACATAAATCAAATAGTCACCCACCAAACTCGGCCTGTCCTTCATTGAAATCCGCCCATCTCCTAAATCTTCCCCACCCACCAGCGGGAGCTGAACCCGACCCGGGACTTCCAGAGCGGACCTTTTTCTCGTGGGTTCGGGAGCATCCTTATAAACTGCGTCAAGGAATATGCTGTGTGAGCCGTTGCGCTCGGTGACGTAGACGAGATGGAGGGGCGGGGTTTGATTGGGTGCGGAGGGGAGCACTGAGGGCGATGGGGCGGAGGGGAAGTGGCCGTTGAAGTTGACGGAGCGGCCGTCGGTGATGCGCAGCTCTCTGGCGTTGGCTGGCGGGTCCCAGCTGGTGGGGAGGGCGTAGATGTCGAAGGCGTAGTTGGATCGGCTCATGGAAGCGAAGACTATGCTGGTTTTGGTACTTTGGTCGGCATGCTCTGCCGATGCACAGAACAATAACAGTGCTGAGATTGAATTGATGAAGACGAAGAAATGGAAGCGTTTAGTGGACTTCATGTTCCTCCTTCTTCTCAGTGGCCGGACTGAAGTGAATTGTATTGTGGTTGAGAGTACTTGAATTGAGTGGTTTTGCTAATGTATGTGGGATCGATTTAAGGTTTATGTTTGATAGGGTGTAAGAGATGACGTTTGAGGAAGAAGGTAGGAGGCCATTGCTGCTGGGGAAGGGGGGATATGCTCCACGTGTCAGAAAAATGGGATCAGAGTCCAGAGTGCTCCTCTGATGGTAATCTAGTGGGTGGTCAATTTTTATCAATTTGGTTGTGGATATTTTCATGGAAAACAAGCTAATGACCCTGTGCTATACACGGTGTGCGATTTTCCCCCCTCCACTTCAAACTTAAGCACTAAACCCCCCTACAGTTACAGAAATTGGGCACTTTTAGCGGAAACCGTTAAATTTAATAGCGCGTGGTCAACACACGCGTTGACTAACGATTTTTTAAAAAAATTGACAATTTTGCCCCTTTTTCTCCACTTCTTCTCTCCCCAGTCGCCACATCAGACCCCTCATCCCCTCCTTGCGACTCTGCACACGCAACACCCGCCGTACCCTTCAGCCCAGCCCCTTCCTCCCAAACGCTGGACGCACACTTCCCTCCATCAAGCCAGCCCCCCCTCCCCCTTCCTTCCAACTCTGTACACACCCACAAATCTGCCACACCCATCACCCCACCATGCACACACACACACACAACTTTGCACAGACCCACGAACGCACCCACCCACACACACAGGCATACACACAGTGCACACACTCACACAATTCTGCATGTGTTTTGACTGTGTGTTTTGGGTGTGCGTGGAGAGTGTGTGTGTGTGTGAGAGAGAGATATATATATAGAGAGAGCATTGTGTGTGTGTGTGTGTGTGTGTGTGTGTGTGTTTGCCGTGTGTGTTTGTAGTGTTTGTGTTTGTGGGTGCGTGCTTGTGTGTGGGAACATATACTTTTGTTCACAACCTATTCAGACCGTATCCCGGGGCCCGCTAAGAGACCCCAGTGACACGACACGTCGCCCGCGGACCACACCCCAGGGCCCGCTAAAAGGCTCCAGTGGCACGACACGTCACACGCTCGCTAGTCGAACTTGCTCAACATCATTCCTCAGTGAAAACGCTCCGATACTTAAACATCATCATCGCTCGGTCAAAGCGCTCCACGCCGCAAGCACACGGACGACGATCGAAGGTCCCCCCCCGAGGGGTCGGCCACACCCCTGAGAAGGGGGTCGGCCACCTCTTTGCTAGGGGGTCGGCCACCCCTTTGATGAGGGGGTCGGCCTCCCCTGTGCTGAGGGGGTCGGCCACCCCTTTGGTGAGGGGGTCGGCCACCCCTTTGCTAGGGGGTCGGCCTCCCCTGTGATGAGGGGGTCGGCCACCCCTTTGGTGAGGGGGTCGGCCACCCCTTTTGCTGAGAGGGCAGGCCACCCCTTTGCTGAGGGGGTCGGCCACCCCTCTGGTGAGGGGGTCGGCCACCCAGCTGGTGAGGGGGTCGGCCCCCTTGGTCCTTGAAAGGGGGAGGGGACCTGCTCACCACCGCCATCACCCCACTCAACTCATTCAGCGATGCTCACTCATCGCTAGTAGATGCGCGACGCCCATTATCGCCAACACAATCAGCCGGGGGCTCCTGCCCTCGCCCGCACAATCAATCGGAGGCTTCGGCATTCGCCAGCACAGCCAATCGACGGGCTCCGGCCCTCGCAAACACATTCATCCGGAGACTCCGGCCTTCGTAACAGGAACGAGCTCATGACCCTAAGACCACCGCCGGCACAAACACCCGACTAGCGTCAGCGGGCTCCGCTCATCGTGCCCCGTCACAAGGACCCGCCACCACGGACTCTAAGTATCGAGTTATGAGCATGTACGCTGATGTTTCCATCAATCATCGACACCGTCAGGGCAATGAACCGCGAGCCACTCCGGGACGGGAGCAGGTCTTCGGAGGGCATCGTGTCCAGCACGCCTGGCAGTTGGCGGCCGGGGCAGCCCCCGCCGCTGGCAGGAGCTCGGGGCGTCTCATGACGCATCTCGTGGGATTCAATAAGGGCTTGGACTGGAGGCTGGGGCAACGGGCTACTTTGACCATGCTACCACAGTATGGTCAGTCTTCTCAGACAGGCAGAGGGACGCTGTAAGGGCAGGACGACACGAACTCGGGGACCGGCAATTCGACGGACAATCAAGACTGCGAGACCCCCTACGGCGACGTGTCACTCCCAGAGGACGACACGTGTCGGCTGATGACACGCGCATATCTGTGCCTATATATAGTGGATTCTGGAGCTTATTCAAGGACTTCTGCCTCATTTGCCATTTTTACTTTCTCTCTCTAAAACCTATTCTCTCTGGATTTCTAGTGAGAGAAAGACACTTGAGCTTACGACTTCGAGCTCTCGGCGTTGCACTCTTGACACAGACTGTCGACTGCTGACCCTGTTCGTCGTCACCCTGCCTGCGCGACACTGCCAGCCCTCGTGACATGCTTGAGGAGCCTTGCCCTCAGCCCTTACGTCATCCCTGCTGTCTCCCACTCTGCCTACTTGGAAGCCAACTCAGACTGCATCCCTTGTGGCACCTCGACGTGGCAAAGGACCCTCTTTCGGCATCAACATTTGGCGACTCCGCTGGGGAGGTGAACAACGTGTTGCATTCTGCCACACCCTAGCAACCATGCCTGTACAACGCAAAGTTACCAGGGCAACCAGCCAAGGCCTCAACCCCACCATCCATGAGGAGCATCACTCTGACGACCAAGAGGGGACTAGTGCTGTGCGCCCCCAAGACCCTCCCACACATGACGTGCAAGTGGCAGTCAACGCGGCCATCCAACAGTTCACCCCCACCATAGCCAGCATACAAGATTCTCAAGCTTCGCTCATGGCCGCCATATTGGAAATGCAAAAGTCCATACAAGCGATAGCCTCGCAACAGATCATGCCCCCGGTCCAGCCTGCAGGACCCGAACAGCCCCCTGACACTACCCAGGCACCGGTGTCACGACCACTGCCACCTCAGCCCTACCGACCCCTCGCGTTAGGGCTCGCGACATCTTCTCCTCCCGTGGTAGACACGTCGCGTCCCGTGATGCCCTCACGCAGGCAGCAGCCAGATCTTGGGCCATTATTACAACAAGTCTCTCCTACTATGGTGCCTCAACACCTTCCAGCCAAGAGTTCTTCTGAGACTCACGAGTCCATTGAGATGGAACCTAACCCCTACTTGATGGAGCAGCACCAAATGACAGGCCAAGTGGTGGATATGTCTCGTCCGACCACTCATGCTGCCCTCCATCTGCCCGCATCAACACCCGCCGTGTATCGCCCTTCAACCGCTCCTGCCCATCAGGTTATACCATCAGGGGACTCCGGGGCTCGCGTAGCACCGGCCGGCCACCAACCTTTGGTCAGCCAGGAGGAGCCGTCCTCCCACTATGTTTCAAAGGCTGACTTTGACGCGCTTTTGCGCCGACTGTCACAGTAGTCCACACCCGACTCATCAAGTCGATTGACGAGCCACGCGCCATATGCTGACGAGATAGCCATCATTCCCTATCCGTTCAAGTACAAACAACCAGTCTTTGGGCTCTTCAACGGACGCGAGGGCAACGCCCGTGAGCATTTGACGAGATTTGCAGGCTCATTAGAGCAGTATGGACCGGGAGACAGCTTGAAGTTGAGAGAATTCCACAAGTCCCTTACAGGCTTGGCCTACACTTGGTACCACCAGATCCCTGCGGGGACAGTCCGTTCATGGCATGAAATGGTCCAACTCTTCATGGACAAATTCCACTACGAAGCTGAGCGCGTCACCGTAGTGGACATCGCCGGCATTCGCCAAGCCCCCGGCGAAGATTTGACCAAATATGTACATCGCTTTCATCTTAAATGCCTCGAGTGCACGGACTTTAGTAAGGACGAGACGCTAGTGCCCATATGTATCAAGAATATGAACGATGTATACCGGGTGCACCTCGAGAACTTACAATTGAGATCATGGGGACATCTCAAAGAGACGGCAAGACGTACTTACGAGACGGTCGGGCCTGTCAAGCCATGGAGGCCTCAGCCACCGAGGGCACTAGTGGCCTCAGCAACCCCAACCAGTACCCAGCGCAGTGGCACCAGCATCGGCAACAATAGCAGCAACGTCAGTAATTACACTGGCTTTAAACGCCAGTTCCCGGATAGGGACCAGCAACCAGACAAACGGCGGCAACAGGAGACTCCGCCTGCCTTTCCGTGCGATTTAAATATAGTGAAGGATCTATTGACAGAATGGGTTGTCAACGACAACAACTTCCATTTACCACCTGTGCGGATCCCCATCACGGACGAGGAAAGGACCAGACCCAACTACTGTCCCTTCCACCAGGCCTTCGGTCATCCTCTCAAGAACTGCAATGCGTTGCGGGCCATCTTTGCAAGAAAAGTCGCGTCAGGCGAGCTACAACTGCGGAAGAATAATGATGTGAGGAAAGAACCATACCCAAACCATGGCAACGATAACCGCGAGCACCAGGTGCTCATGGTTACCACCGACCAATGCGAGCCGCTCGCCCCCGAAGCTTCTGCGGAAGTCTCGCCTTTGATCACAGCTCATATACCTCCTACCCCCCAGCCAGTCTCATCGGCTGGCCAGATGACGAAGATCAAAGGCTTCTTTGATGAAATGGGGTTTTCACCCGCAGCGCGGACCTATCTCTCGGATTGCTTGATCGAGGTCACCACAGGCCTCGGGCCCGAGTGCTTCACCGCCCAGGCTGAGCTCAGACATGTCCCTTCCACTGCATTTATATTTTCGGACGAAGACTCACCAACCGTCGAGCACCATAACCGGCCACTATATCTTGAATGCACTGTCAACGGCACCGGCTTCCGCCGCGCCTTAGTGGATTGTGGCGCCTCAATCAACATCATCCCTCTCGTCACTTTGCAGCGGGCCGGTATACCACCAAGAAAGATCATTCGGGACCCCATCAAGATCACTGGTTTTGGACAAGGCCCCCAGTCCACTCTTGGCCACATCACCGTCGACCTAATGGTCGGAACTGTCCGGCGTGACACCACTTTCCATGTGATAGATAGCGAGTCTTCCTTCCACCTCCTACTCGGGCGACCTTGGATCCATGTCAACAAGGCTGTTCCCTCGACGTACCACCAGTGTGTGAAACTGGTGGCCGGTCCTGCGGGACACGAGGTAGCAGTAACCATCCCCGCAACCAAGGCCCTTTTCGAGTGCGCCGAGTCTTATTTTGCCGAGGCCTCCTTCTTCACCGAACTTGCTGCAGATAATGAGAATGCCACTCACATTCACTCCACCAAGCTGCCAGACTGGGATGAGCTGTGCGGGAACAAGCCACCCAAATCCAAGTACAAGTCCAAAAAAAACAGCAAGAACAAGGCATCAACCTCCACAGCACCATCTGATGCCCCTACCATTTCCCCGCCTTCGTCCCCTAAGCCCAAAAAGCCCAAGTTTGAGACCACCTTCCAGCGCGTCATCCAGGACGGAAGGGTCATCTACCAGTTATGACGGTGTCTGGGGGGTCCGCAGCCCGACTGCCTTGACCGCTGCCCACCTACGAAGACAGAATGGTGTTGCACGGCCGAGCATTATCCGCCAGATCACGAGCTTACCCCGGGCGCTGCACCCCCCTGCTATGAAGACGGCCCGCGACCGCAGGGCGAAGATCTTGAAGAAATTAACCTGGCTGATCCGGGCGAGGGACCTCGACTGACCTACATTGGCACGAAACTCGCCCCGGGCCGAAGAGAGGAATTGGTTACCCTCCTCCGCGAATATCGTGACGTGTTGGCATGGAGTTACAATGAAATGCCCGGATTAGACCCTGCCTTGGTAACGCACCATCTTAACATCACCAACGGGTTCAGCCCAGTCCGACAGCATACGCGATCATTTCGCCCCGAACTTGAAATAAAAATCAAGCAAGAGATCGAACGACTTTTGCCTGCTGGCTTCGTCGAACCCATCACTCACCCTATCTGGTTGGCCAATGTTGTTCCTGTGCAAAAGAAGAATGGACAAGTTCGCATTTGTATTGACTTCCGCGATTTGAATAAGGCATGCCCTAAAGACGAGTTCCCACTGCCCAATATTGATATGCTCACGGAGGCTGCCGCCGGACACGAGACCCTGTCCTTCATGGACGGCTTCGCCGGCTACAACCAGATTCGAATGAACCCAGATGACTGTGCCAAGACAGCTTTTCGGACCCCGATGGGTAACTTTTGTTGGAAAGTCATGCCTTTTAAAAAAAAAAACGCGGGTGCCACCTATCAGAGAGCCATGACAGCTATATTTCACGACATGATACACCGTACAGTGGAAGACTATGTTGACGACCTCATTATCAAGTCTAAGAAGGAAAGTGACCATCTTGCGGACCTCCGAGCAGTTTTTGACCGATGTCGTCAATACAACATGCGGATGAACCCGCTCAAGTGTGCCTTTGGAGTCTCCTCAGGCAAATTCCTTAGTTTCCTGGTCAGTCGACAGGGTATCGACGTTGACCCCTCCAAGGCCACCTCTATCCGAGAGATGCCACCGCCCGGGAACACCAAGCAGTTGAAAAGTTTCCTTGGCAAAGTTTCTTATCTCCGCAGATTTATCCCTGCCTTGGCCGAACTCATCGCGCCCTTCCAGCACTTGACGCGCAAGAGCGCACCGTGGAGTTGGGGTGCGCCCCAAGAACAAGCATTCGAACAAATCAAGGCGGTCCTCATGTCACCGCAGACCATGGCCGTCCCGCAACGAGGCCTACCACTCTTGCTTTACCTAACTTCCACACCCAGATCTATAGGGGCGTTACTCGCTCAAGAAGTGGACGGAGTGGAACGTCCAGTTTATTATCTCAGTCGGTCAATTAGAGGACCCGAGGCCAATTATTCTGAGCTCGAGAAGCATTGTTTCGCCTTGGTCTACGCCTCGCAGAAATTCAGACACTATTTCTTGTCGCACCAGATTATGCTCGTCACCAAGGCTGATCCATTACGATACATGCTCACTCGTCCCGCCCTGTCTGGCCGACTTACTCGCTGGTTACTGCTGCTGGCCGAATTCGGCCTATCCATCAAGAATCCTACGGCTTTGCGAAGCCAAGCACTTGCAGACCTCTTGGCCTTCTTCCCACGTCAACAATGTGAACCAACCTCACATCAATTGCCTGGAGAAGAGACGGCCCTGACCTCTGACATTGATGAATTGTGGACACTTGAGTTCGACGGCTCAGCCACTAGCAAAGACCCTAATGGAGCTCCCATCCGGCAAGGAGGTGCCGGCATTGTCCTACAGAATCCAGAGGGTGTTACCACATCCCTATCCTTCAAACTTGCATTCCCGGTATCTAACAATGAAGCCGAGTACGAGGCCCTCGTCATCGGCCTCATGCTAGCTGTTAGCATGGGGGCTAAATCATTGCATGTAAAGGGGGACTCGAACCTAATCATGAAGCAGGCCGATGGGGAGTTTGCAGTCAGGGAACCAGCCTTGGCACCTTATCGTACCTTAGTACAACACTTGGAGGGGCAGCTTGGCCATGTCCAATACGAGCATCACAGCAGAAGCCACAACCGACATGCGGACAGCTTAGCCACGATCGCGTCAAAAATAGACATTGACGGTGAACAACGTGTGCTAACCATTATCAAAAGGGCGGCACCGTGCACGACGTTGGACTTGGTACCAACGGACGCTACGACCGATGATTGGAGGCAGCCGATCATCGACCAGCTTAGAACACCATCACTCGCTTCCATCTCCACTCTTACAGAATTCTTCATGTTAGGAGACATCCTGTACAAGCGATGTCCCGGAGGCACTCTGGCACGATGTTTGGCCCCGACAGAAGCAAAGCACAAACTACAGTATGGACATCAAAAGTGTTGCGGCCTCGCCGAACCGTTACTATACCGTCGTCTCCAGCGAATGGGTCTCTTTTGGCCATCCATGGCCAAGGATGCTTCAGATGTACAGCAGAGTTGCTCAGAATGCCTGTATGCACCAGACCATACGGAAGCTCTTGTCGCCAATGCTGAGGGTGACTGGCGCCAGCCCTCCTGCAATATTTGTCCCACGGACTGCTACCATCTGATCGCAGCTCGGCACGATCTATCAAACGCAAGTCGGTCAAGTATTTCGAGACGGAAGGCGAATTATTTCGCAAAGGATTTTCGGGACGCACCCTACGATGCTTGCAGGGTGCCCAAGCAGTCGAGGTGATCAACGAAGTGCACAATGGTGCTTGTGGCGAACATCAAAGCCCCCAGAAATTGTACGCCAAACTACTCCGGCTGGGTTACTACTCGCCTACTCTGGAATCCGATGCAATCTCCCATGTACGGCGCTGTCCACCCCGCCAGTGACATGCAGATAGAATGCACATGCCAGCATCCGACTTACGCATGATCACGGCCCCTTGGCCATTCCACTCTTGGGCTCTCGACCTTATTGGCCCCATACATCCACCATCAAAAGGGCACATTTGGATCATGGTCGCAACGGAGCGCTTCACAGAATGGGTCGAAGCCATACCTCTGCGAAAGGCCACGGGTGGAGCCAGCGCTACCTTATTGCGCGACCACATCATCTGTCGCTTCGGCATCCCCCGATGTATTATCTCCGACAACGGCACGCCATTCATCAATCGAGATGTTCGGACCCTCATGGAAGCAGACGATATCAATCACGCCACGTCGACTCCTTATTATCCGCAAGGCAATGGTCAGGCTGAAGCCTCTAACAAAACTTTACTCCGCGTTCTGTCACGGATGGTCCACGACGCGAGCAACTCTTGGTCCGAAAAGTTGAGTCATGCCCTCTGGGCCTACAGAACTTCCAGACACACAGCTACAAAGGCCACACCTTTCTCCCTCGTCTACGGGGACGAATGTGTACTGCCGGCCGAGATCGCAGTCGCCTCGGCGCGTCTATCACTCAACAGTGGTCTCGGGGAGGAGGGAACTCGAATGGTGGCTCTTGAGAGCCTTGGTGAAAGGAGGGCCAATGCCATGCAACGAATGAAAGCATATCATGAGAAGCTTGTCAAAGCCTACGGGAAGACCGTCAAACCTCGCTCCTTCGCAGCAGGCGACCTTGTCCTCCAAGCCGCCAAGCACATACGGGCCAATTTATCAGCTCCTAAGTTTACACCTAAATGGGAAGGGCCATTCGAAATACATACTGCCAGGAGCAATGGCTCGTACCTCCTACTCAATCCAGACGACGGGCAACCTACCGCCCCTGTCAATGGTCGCTACCTGAAGAAGTACTATGCATGACCAGCTTATGGCATGTCCCCCCCCCCCACAACCCGACATCTTGTGTATATACACACATGTACTAGCTTGTACTTTTGTTTCTTATTACGAGTTTCTTTTGTGTAAAGCCTTTTCCTTGATCCACGCACTATCAATATACAATCTTGATGTACTCTGTCTCTACTTCTGTATTCATTTCTAAGTTATCATGTTTGTCCAAAAAAAAAAAAGAGAGAGAAGCGGCACAAGGAAAGGACGGGGGAGGGACACATACAGACGTCCACCAGACACAACACACAATCGTCGCACGCAACGCTTATACTATACATTCACGACAGGTGTTAACAAAGCAGCATGCAGTTACATTTCATATACCAACAAGATCAGTGTTTATTCATATATAAAAATGTCTTTGGCCACTGCCGGGCACTCCCTAAACAGCAAATCTATGATAAGCCTATCGGAAGCTAGATAACAAAGTGGCTACTAGGTGAGCGCTAAACGCCTGCAATGCCTGACGCTGAACCTGCAGCGCCGACCGCTCCGCCTCGAACTCAACCTGCCGCCTCAAACGCTCAGCCTCTCGCACTTCCACATCCGTCCGCCGCCTCTGGAGATCGCTCAGACGTCTCTGCAAGTCCGACAGCTACCTCTCTATCTCTGCCACCTCTCTGTCAATCACGACCAACTCTCCGTTGATCTCTGATCGTTCCACCTCCAACCCCTGTCAGCGCCTCTCGAGCAGCATCTCCTCCATACGTACCAAGGCCATCCTCTCACTCACAGCACCACCCTTGCTCTTCGACCTAAAGAACTCGGCCAACCAATCTAGCTGCACACCTAAACAGGTGAACGCCGCGAACTCTGTCAATGACCGCTCAATAACCGCCGTCGTCCAGCCTGCCGCGGGAACACTCGCAATCGGAAGCAGCCACTCCACAAACCCTGAGTACACCCATCTCTGCAGCACCGGATTCTCCAAGTCCACCCCCGCAAACGTCTGCGGATACGCCGCCTTCACCATCTCTAACCGGCGCACTGTCTCCGAAGGCAGCTGTAGGTTCTCCCATACTACTACGTCAGCCTGACCGCTCGACGATCCCCTACTCGCCTCTCCGGCCGCTGTGCCACTCAACGCCGTCACCGGCCTTTCACGCACCTCTCCGGCTACCTGTGCACCTACGGTCATTGAGTGCATCGCCATCAACGTCGCACTCGCCTCAACGACCGACCCTGACGGCGCCACCACAACAGCCTGCATCGGCTGCGTCAGGATCTCCACCTCCTGGATCGGGACCGCCACTGCAGGCTCCAACTCTATCAAATCCTCCCGCTCAACCGCGGCGGCCTCCGTCGCCGCGCCTGTCCACCAGTAGCCACTGGCGTCGAACATCAACGACTCGTCGACCAAGCCATCATACACATCATCCGCCCCCTCCTCGACGTCTGGTGGTGGACTCACCCTGCCACCGGCCCCGGCCACCGACACGCCAACCGCTACCGGCTCATCCCTGCCTACTGGCTCATCAACCTCGGCTGCTCTCGCCGCCTCCGTCTCGACCGCTACGTTCGCATCACTGCCGCTCTCCACCGCATGTCCCACGTACCCCTGTCCAAAACCAACCATTAGTATGTTTCATATGATAATCACATCAAAAGAAAACAAGACAAGGCTTAATCACAAGTGGCCACAGTGCGGCCTACCTCAATCACTGGCTCCTCCGACGCATCACGCGACCTCTTCGATCCTGTCAGCCGCAAGTCTGAAGAACCTGCGCTCGCCTGACGAGCCCTCTCCATCATACCGACTCGCAATAACGACAGCGGCCCCTTGCCGGCCCCGGGCACCCGCTGTACCGCCACCACTGGCTCCTCCCCTTGGTCCTCCTCTGTAGCCTCCTCCTCGGACCCCTCACCCTCCTCGTCGGGATCCCTCTCCGAACTCACAACCGTGCTCCCCGTCACTAACACCAGTATGCCGGCCTGCCTCGCCGCTGTCATCGATACCAAGCTCAACGCCCGGTCGCAGGCGAACACATCAACCACTCGTCGTGTCCCCGATGGCTGTGCCAACCACTCCGCCCAGCCCGATCGCAGACGCTCCCACCACTGTGCGTACTCCACCGTCACCGTCCCCACTGATGCTCTCCCCGGCCTCCTCCATGTTACCACCGGTACCGGCCACTCACGAGCTCTGTCATACCGCGTGTATCCGAATGCGGTCGTCACACTCCATGGGCTACGATACCCGCACGGCGGCTCCAAGTCATATCCAAATGTCCGCGACAACCGATCCGGGCAATACCGAGCCACGTAATACAGGTTCTTTGCAGGCTTCCCGCCATCATCAGTCATCACTGGCAGCCAACCTGGAAAGTAAGCCACCAAGAGCATAACGTCCGCCGGCGGTAACCCCCCCTCGTGGTCAAATCTATCGTCATCTCCTGTCCGTGCAACCAGGGGGGTACTTCGTATGACGCATGCATCTCTCTATACGGCCATACTACGCATGCCTCCCTCGCATCTATCAACCGCGATAGCGGGCACTCCGGCCTCTTGATGCCCACCCATGCAAATGCCCGCGCCCCGCTGCACCATAGTGCCACTTCCCGCAATCTACCGCTGTGCATCACTGTCCTCGTCCTCGGTGATGGATGCTCAAGCGGATATCCTGCCGGACGATAGTCTGGAAAACACTCATACAGGTACCGCTGAAGAAACATCCAATCCACGTAGGTCGCCACTTGGTACCGCCCATGCGACCTCTTCACGTCGTTCACAAACTGATCCAACCGCGAATACATGGTACCTAGATACACGGCAGCTAGCCCAACACGCTTCCCCCTCGCCATCCGAATCGCCAGGGGAATCACCTTCGCGGATATGCCGTCCTCCGGCGTCCCTTCAAACACGAACCTGCAAAACAAAACAACACGCCAACGCATTATATACAACCTCAACTCACATCGCATCTACGAACATACGAACAACGAACGCATCATACTTACCTCGACAAGTACATCGTCAGAAAGGCCGCCATCTCGTACCGCTCGTCCTTGTGATACGGCCCCATCACGAAATGAGCCGCATTGCCCAATTTCTGCCCCGCCCTCACCTGTGGCGTCCCGTAGAACAATCGGAGCCACCCGCTATATGTCGCCTTCCGATGCTGCTTCGTCTCCGCCAAAATATCAATCAGCTGCGTCTGTAACACCCGCTCATCATTAGTCAGCCGCGTCACGCGTGCGTCCAACTCTCCATCCATTAGCAACCCCGTCAACATCATCACATCTAGCAGCGTCGGCTCGATCTCTCCGAACTCCGTCACGAAAGTATGTGTCTGAGTGCTCCATCGCGAGAACAACAAGGTCATCCCAGGCGTGTCTCTGTACAGCTCCACTCCCCTCGCCGTGATGTCAATCGCCGACACCAACCCCAGTACATCCAATAATGCCGCCCACCTCGGCACCTCCATCATGTGCTCACACCAGAAGTCCCACCCGATCGGCATCGCACCGTGACCCTTGAACACCACGGGTGCCCAGGGTATATCCGCACGCTCCACCAACAGCCCCGCCACATACCTCGGCGATGGCACAGACGCATCCTCCCAGCTAGGAGCCCGCACATATGGTGACGGTGCCCGTGGCTCTTCCCCCATCGACGCACCACTCCAAGGCACTGTGAACGCACCGTCTGCTACCCGGATGGCCAGCTCCCTCCACAACTCCCGGCCAGGCACGGCTGGTACTACCCCTTTTACCCTCAACGGCGTCACCGTCTTATCCGGGTCCGGATCATACGTCCTCACAGACGCATCATCGAATGAAAGCGGCACTCCCGTCTCCTCACCTCCCGCAACTTCGGCATCATCTATCGGCGGGGGCGGCACTGGTTCCGTCGTCACATGTCGCGGTGGCCGCGCCGCACTCGCCGCACCACCTCGTGGTTTCGCCCACATCTGCTACTTCAACCTTTTTAGCACGGGCACTGGCTCAGCAGGCATCACCTTGCCCGAACCCCCGCCGTCGCCGACTTCCCCCAGATCCCGACCCACCTGCTCCCGACCCCTTCCCTCTAGCTCCCGAGCCCCCTGACCCCGCCGACTTCCCCCAGCTCCCGACCCCCTGCTCCCGCCGTCTTCTTTCCAGCTCCCGACCCCACTGCTCCCGCCGACTTCCCCCCGCTCCCGACCCACCTTCCCCCGCCGATCTCCCTCCAGACCCCGACCCCTTCGGCGCCGCCGTACCCCTCCTCCTGCCGACCCCCTTTCTTCTCTCCTCCCTTCTCTTCCTCTTCCCCCCGCAGCAGCTTCCCCCGACCCTCCTCTCCTGGCCGACGACCCTCGTGTGGCCGACCCCCCTCCCCTCTCCTCCCTTTCTTCCCTCCATTCTCTCCGCTCTCCCGTGTTGGCCGACCCCCCCGGGGTGGCCGACCCCCCTCGACTGGCCGACCCCCCTCCCCTTTCCCCTCTTCCTCCCTCCTTCCCCCTTCCCCTCTTCTTTCCTTCTCTCCACCGCCGCCGACCCCTTGGCCCCGACGACCCCCATCTGCGGCCGACCCCTCGGCCAATTGTTTCCCCTCTCTCACCATCTCTTCTTTTCTCTCTTCTTCTCTCTCAATCTCTTTCCCAAATATGGAATGATTCTTTACAAACCACGCTCCCCCCTTTCCCTATTTATAGAAGTGGGCCACACACAAAAAAAAAATTTAATAATAATCCCGCGGGAATCGACACCTCCTCCAGGACGTTTTTTTTTCTCTCAAGCTTCCTTCCTGTCGGGTAGCCGGCTCCTCCGGGATGCGACTTTGACGCGCTACGAGTACTCCGGCACTACGACCCCCCATGGCGGGACGGGCTCACAACCTTAACGCCCTCGCTGGCACATTCCACCGGTGGCTCCAGCCCTTACCCGTCTTAATCAACCGGGGGCTTCGGCCCCGAATCGGGATGGGCTCTCAAGCTTATAGCCATCGCCGTCTCAATCAAAAATGGGGGCTTCGGCCTCGAACCGGGATGGGCTCTCAAGCATTATCGCCATCGCCGTCTCAATCAAAATGGGGGCTTCGGCCTCGAACCGGGATGGGCTCTCAAGCTTATAGCCATCGCCGTCTCAATCAAAATGGGGGCTTCGGCCTCGAACCGGGATGGGCTCTCAAGCTTATAGCCATCGCCGTCTCAATCAAGCGACGGGGCTTCGGCCTCGAACCGGGATGGGCTCTCAAGCTTATAGCCATCGCCGTCTCAATCAAAATGGGGGCTTCGGCCTCGAACCGGGATGGGCTCTCAAGCTTATAGCCATCGCCGTCTCAATCAAAATGGGGCTTCGACCTCGAACCGGGATGGGCTCTCAAGCTTATAGCCATCGCCGTCTCAATCAAGCGACGGGGCTTCGGCCTCGAACCGGGATGGGCTCTCAAGATTCTAGCCATCGCCGTCTCAATCACGCGACGGGGCTCCGGCCCTCGCATCCGGGATGGGCTCTCAACAGGGGGCTCCGGCCCTCGTAACGGGCTCTCGCACTGAGCGACGACCATACCCAGTACATCCAACATCGTTTACATCGTTTATGCGTACGGCGCCCGCTCGGGTTGCCCCTACGCGTATCCCACACGCAGAGGGCTTATGTTCACAACCTATTCGAACCGTACGTGGGGCCCGCTAAGAGATCCCAGTGGCACGATACGTCACCCGCGGACCACACCCCAGGGCCCGCTAAAAGGCTCCAGTGGCACGACACGTCACACGCTCGCTAGTCGAACTTGTTCAACATCATTCCTCAGTGAAAACGCTCCGATACTTAAACATCATCATCGCTCGGTCAAAGCGCTTCGCGCCGTAAGCACGCGGACGACGATCGAAGGTCCCCCCCCCGAGGGGTCGGCCACACCCCTGAGAAGGGGGTCGGCCTCCTCTTTGCTAGGGGGTCGGCCACCCCTTTGATGAGGGGGTCGGCCTCCCCTGTGCTGAGGGGGTCGGCCACCCCTTTGGTGAGGGGGTCGGCCACCCCTTTGCTAGGGGGTCGGCCTCCCCTGTGATGAGGGGGTCGGCCTCCCCTAGCGGAGGGGGTCGGCCACCCCTTTGGTGAGGGGGTCGGCCACCCCTTGCTGAGGGGGTCGGCCACCCCTTTGGTGAGGAGGTTGGCCACCCCTTTGGTGAGGGGGTCGGCCACCCCTTTGCTGAGGGGGTTGGCCACCCCTCTGGTGAGGGGGTCGGCCACCTTGGTCCTTGAAAGGGGGAGGGGACCTGCTCACCACCGCCATCCCCCCACTCAACTCATTCAGCAACGCTCACTCATCGCTAGTAGATGCGCGACGTCCATTATCGCCAACACAATCAGCTGGGGGCTCCTGCCCTCGCCCGCACAATCAATCGGAGGCTCCCGCCTTCGCCAGCACAATCAATCGACGGACTCCGGCCCTCGCAGACACAATCAACCGGAGACTCCGGCCTTCGTAACAGGAACGAGCTTATGACCCTAAGACCATCGCCGGCACAATCACCTGACGAGCGCCAGGGGGCTCCGCTCATAGTGCCCCGTCACAAGGACCCACCACCACGGACTCTAAGTATCGAGTTATGAGCATGTACGCTGATGTTTCCATCAATCATCGACACCGTCAGGGCAATGAACCGCGAGCCACTCCGGGACGGAAGCAGGTCTTCGGAGGGCATCGTGTCCAGCACGCCTGGCAGTTGGCTGCAGGGGCAACCCTCACCGCTGTCCGGAGCTCTGCGCGTCCCTTGACGCATCCAGTGGGATTCAGTAAGGGCTCCGACTGGCGGCTGGCGCAACGGGCAACTCTGACCATGCTACCGTAGTGTGGTCAGTCTTCTCAGACAGGCAGAGGGACGCTGCAAGGGCAGGACGACACGAACTCGGGGACCGGCAATTCGACGGACAATCAAGACTGCGAGACCCCCTACGGCGACGTGTCACTCCCAGAGGACGACACGTGTCGGCTGATGACACGCGCATATCTGTGCCTATATATAGTGGATTCTGGAGCTTATTCAAGGACTTCTGCCTCATTTGCCATTTTTACTTTCTCTCTCTAAAACCTATTCTCTCTGGATTTCTAGTGAGAGAAAGACACTTGAGCTTACGACTTCGAGCTCTCGGCGTTGCACTCTTGACACAGACTGTCGACTGCTGACCCTGTTCGTCGTCACCCTGCCTGCGCGACACTGCCAGCCCTCGTGACCTGCTTGAGGAGCCTTGCCCTCAGCCCTTACGTCATCCCTGCTGTCTCCCACTCTGCCTACTTGGAAGCCAACTCAGACTGCATCCCTTGTGGCACCTCGACGTGGCAAAGGACCCTCTTTCGGCATCAACAACTTTATAACTATCTCTGATTTACTCGGAGAAGCTATAATATGCGCGTCCAAGTATGGTTGGCTGCTAATGCTTAGGGACGAGAGTTCCATCTTCTTCTTCAATCCTTTTACCAAGGACATCGTCGACTTCCAGACTTGCCTGAAACATGTATTAGTATGAGCTTCAGATTCTTGTCCCTGCTTACTTCTTTTGATTGTCAAGTTGTTGGGCTGACACTGCCCTTCTACGTTAAAAGGTTTAAAGTTCGCGTTACTCGTCCGGGGAAATCGACATGGGTTCACTTTGAAGTTGACGAGACTCCCTACCCATATCGCAACAGCTTGATTTTCTGCAACAATGAATTTCATATGCTTGGTAATGGTGGAAATCTTGCAGATTTTGATGTTGATGAAGAACAGGGTTATAGTTGGGAAATTGTTGTTGTGGGTTTAGGGGTGTTTAGTTACTAATACTTCTCCGACCGTGATCGATAGCAGAAGGAATACAGCCAAGTGAACAGCAGTGACTCTTTTGTTTACTTTAATGGTAATGACAGTGGTAGTGGACATTACCAATGGCCAAAGGTACCGCAAAAAGCTGGTAGCTTAACTAATTAATCACATATGGAGTCAGATACACAGAGGAAAAACCAAGTACATGACAGAAAGAAGAGAGAATAAAATGGAATCTGAAAGCAGGCACATGCATTACAAAGCAAGTTGGCGACTAATTTTGATTACTGCAATAGAATTTAAGTACTGCACTAACTATCTGAAAAAGAAAAGAAAAACATGGAAAAGGAAGACACATGCCTTTTCTTGGCAACTTTGGAGATTTTCTTGCTTCCATCATTTTCTCTCTCCAGAAAGTCCCAACTTTCTTGTGCTTGGCACTCCTAGATTAGCTCACAGTTTGGCTTCGATATTTTCCAAATTCAATTATGGGTCACTGCAAGTTCTTGTCTGCAAGACTTGCATTTTACTGTAATTAGGGTCTTGTTGCCACTTTTTTACTTCTCCCATTCTCTGCTTCAGGGGAAGTGAAAATGGGAGAGAATTGTGTTCTTCCTGAACAAACCCATCAAGCCGCTGAAGAAGATTCTTTTGACCAACATCATCAGGTGAAATCTTTGTCTATCACTCCACTCTGTTTCTGTGTCTCTAAAACCGTGTAAAGTACATGCAATCTTTGAGTTTACTTTGCTTTCTTAGGGTGTAATTAGAATCAATGTTCTTAGTTCTTAGTTCTGACTTCTGACTGAAGATATGTTGGGTATGTTTGTGTGTGTGCGCAGTGGTGGGGAGGGAAGAACCTTGTTTTTGTTTTTGGTTCAAAGAGGGAGGAACCTTGTGCGTGGGTGTATGTAGTATGTGTGGTGGTGGGGAGAGAAAGGATTGGAAGAGGGGAGAGAAATGAGTTAGAAGAATAGTATTAAACTTAAGTAGAGTAAGAAAACAAGGGTATTTTGGTCATTTCACGTTATTTATAACGGATTCGTTTAAAGTGCTCAATTTCCGTAACTGTAGGGGGGTTTAGTGCTTAAGTTTGAAATTGAGGGGGGGAAATCGCACACCGTGTATAGTACAGGGGGTCATTAGCTAGTTTCCCCTATTTTCATACCATTTGCTTAAATTATTCAATAGTGTTACGCCCCACTTTTTTTCTTAAACAGAAAAATTGAATTCTCCTACACAAAAAAAGAAGAATATTACAGTCTGATGTGATCTATTAGAAGAACCATAAATACTGCAAGTTTTTTTTTTTTTGTAAATCAAGACAATAAAAAGAACTACACAGCTATAACTTTGAGCAACCCTTCTTTTTTTGTTTTGACAAATCATTGTTGCTGGATATTATCATTTAACTCTACAAGCAACAGTAGCAAGATAGATAATAATCACTTAAAACAAGATTTTGAGCTTCTTTATCAAAGTGCAGTTTTAGAACTCCATACTAGCAAAATTTATATCTAAGATTATCATGGCCAGAACTCACTTGTGAAAAAGAAAAGACTCGAGTCAGCGTAGATCATAACATGGATAAAGCTACGTTCATTACATGCCATGAGAAGCGTGGTCGCTTGCCTGCTTGTTGTCTCGTTGACAAAAAAATAATGCGATGATTGCTTTCATCTGAAGCTGTTATTCTAATATCCACCTGCGTCAAACCGATATGCTAGCAAAAATACTAGCAAGATGAAGATTAATACAACTTCAATGATTAGACAAAATTTTGAAGGGCGGGCCATCTTTAACTCGAGTTTTATTGGGTATGGCACTAATTAGTAAAGTCCTAGCGTTATTGGACAACTATAAACAAAATTCTGACAAACACATAAGTTTGGAATAAGATGTCATTGACATCTAGCCTATCCTTGATAAAGATAATACACGTTGTATGATTCCAAATCAACCACAAAGGTATAAGTACTATGTTAGGAGATGAAATTGTTTAGATTGGGGGAGATGATCTAAAAAGCCAAGCAATCAACCACTCCACAAAAGTAGTACCCTAATTTTCTTGAGGAATAACTATAGATCTTTGCTATCACCATATGCTTCAAGTACGAACAATTCTCATCGGATACATTCAATACACACTTTCCTCATCTTTGAGCAAATGAAAATTTAAAAACTTAATTCTAAAATTAATCAGAAATAAGAAATTCATACCTTCGTTTTGGTAGCCAGCACTTGACCTACACGATCAAATAAATTATGACCATACAAATGAAAAAGTTTTCAAAAAGAGATAATATTTCGTTGAAATAACTAAAGCTCATTTATCATCATACACCAATCATATGTTCTTCCTCGAAAGCCAAGGTGATGGTACCAACAATGTAGGTGCACCGACTCAGCATCGACTTTCAACTCAGCACGTTCTTGAAAAGAACATTGTTAATTTCATCCGACGGAAGAAGAGGTATCAGATTGTGGTGTTGAGATCAAGTCTAAAGACGCTATTGCAGCACTAGTTTGTAATGTATTATAAGCTGCAAACTACCTTAGCTTAGAATTAAGATAATAAACCAAATAATATAATGTATAAAGCGTGTGTACGTGTACGCCTGTATTGGGGGAGGGTTGGCGTGGGGTGTGGTGGTGGTTAGGTTTTCATAAACTTTAAGCATTTATTTTATAGTTCTACTTGTGGAGCAACTGTGGAGATTGATCAATCCCAACTCTTAACCTTTTTACAATTCTAGAGTTTAGGTACTTCTCAAATGCGTGCTAACATCTTTTTGTTGTGCGTTAGCATCTTTTGCAACTGAGCTGGGTAGTCCCCTTTTCCTTTAGGAGGACCATTCTTTAAGGTTAGCCTACTGATAGCCTTTGAAGGATAGGTAATGGTATAATAAGGTTCTGTAATCGGTTACTTCCATACCTAATCAGCCCTAGTAAATTATTTAACATGATGCCTTTATAGCATAGAGGTGGAATGAGATGAGCTTACTAACCATATTTTTGGCCCATGTATGCTAGTATAATCAAGCGAATTTAGATTGGCTCTTAACAAGCAGAAGACTATTAGGTATGGCATTTCAAAAAAGCTTGAACGTTTTCTAATGACACTGCTTATCGCGTTGTAATGGATCAAAATGTTCTTCATGAGGGCTAATTAAACTCAACATACATGAGATTTGGGGTAATTAACCTTAATTACACAAGGTTTGAGAAACTGCACTCCATATACTGAGGTTTAATCTAATCTAACGTTGCACCCCAGTGAAGATGGTATATTATACATGACTTGTTGATAGCACATCTAGGCTATGCATATTCACTGCTTGTTGGAGTCAGCATATTTTAGTGGTCAAAATTCAACGCTTTCAAACGGTCAAATCCGGTATACACGCTCAAGTCACGCCACACTGCCTTGATCCATGTATTTTTCTCTAAGTGTCAAAATTCGATGTGGCCTTCCCCCTTAAGTTGTGCGGCCTAGCCCACCATGGAGGGTGTGGCCTAGTGCTTGTTGGAGGGTACGGCCTCCCTCCCCCCCTTGGGGTCTTGCCTGCTTGCCCTATGGGGGCTCACTATCCTTGGACTCACCCATTATGGGCTGAACACCCTTGCTTCACCCCTTGGGGACTCCTCTCCTCACTCCCTGGGGGCTTACTTGCCTCACCCCTTGTTCTCTCCTTCCTTTGGGAGCTTCATGCTCCATGACCTCCAATGCCTCGCCCGAGGGCCACGACTCCCGTCGCCGCCCCCAAGCTTCATTTTCTACGTCACGTGTCCCCAGTATGGCACCCCTCACTGTGACACCCATCGCCAAAATTGAGGCCTGCGATGCTCGACCGCGCCCTGCCCTATCTCCATTGAACGTGCACCCGACACCGCTCACAAATACCACGCCCATGAGTCGTGCTGCTTATACATTCGCACTCCTCAGCTCTCTATCACACTACTACCTTCCAATGTTGGTCCATCCCTTCACCATACCATGCGCACCTTGCTTTGGTCGTGGAACATGCTTTGACCCACTTTTTGGAGTGTACAACATCCTTCATGGTAGGCGACTGCTCCAGAACATTACCTCAACTACTCTGTCTTCCTCTACGTGTGCTATTATAAAGCATTAAGCAGGTCGGTCTCTCTTCTGTATGACGAATGACTCTACCTTTTGTTCTTTAGGTATGTCAACTATTGACGCAAGGGTGACTAAGGCTTCAACAAAGTTATTCTTGACTCAGGGTTAGTAATGGAATTCCACATCCTCAAACTGATCTACAATTTTCTCCAAGTGGGCATGATATGCATGTAGGCATTCTTATCTAATTCTCCACATACCCTGGATTTGGTATATGATCAATGTTGAATCTCCATATAATGTAATCTCATGAACCCCTAGGTTTAGGGGGCCATCTCTAAATTGATGATATAAGCTTCCTACTCAGCGTGTTGTTAGTACCGTCGAAAATCAACTTGATAGGGTGAATAGACTCCATCTGGTGAAATCAACAATATCCCTACTCCAAAACCCCTATTAATCTTTGCTTCATCAAAGTACAACTGCCTCTTATATCTGATTCAACAATGTATACTCCTTCATCTTGGAACTTCGCCTCCCATCAGCTGGTATCATCCATCGGACAATCAATTAGCAAGTCAGCCACGAACTTTCCTTTGATTGATTTCTGCGTGACATAAGTAATATCAGACTTTGATACACAACAAAAATCATTTGGCTGTAACGTTAGATTGGACAACCTTCTCAAACAAGTATTTCATGGGGTCCATTCTAGCCAACAATCTAATGGGATACGCCAAGAAGTAGTGCCTCAATCTTTGAGTTACCCAAACCAAAGATACACATGTTTTCTCTAGGGCTGAATATTTCACCCCTCCTTGGGCCAATTTCTTACTCACAAAGTATATGGCCCTCTCAACCAATGGGTTTTCCAAATACTGGGCTAGCATGGTTACGGTTGCGGTATCGGTTACGGTCAGGTATAGTAACAAAAGGCTACCAGGTATTGGCGGGCTTAGGACTTGAGGGTGGCTAAGGTAATTTTTTATCTTGTCGAAGGCTTCTTGGCATTAGTGGTTCCATTCCTTGCTCGAATCCTTCTTTCATAGTTTGAATACGGGTTCGCAAATCATGGTTAACTAGGATATAAATCTACTAATGCATTGATTCTACCCAAGAACCCTTGGATCTCCTTCTCGGTTTTAGGTGGAAGTATCTCGACTATGGCTTTGATTTTGGCTAGATCCATGTTTATCCCTCGTTTACTCACCATAAAACTTAACAACTCCCCTTATGACTCCAAACACATACTTATGTGGGTTCAACCTTATATTGTATTGTCTCAACCTTTCAAAGTATTTTCTCAACACTGTACAATGGTCTCCCATCCTCGTTGACTTGATGATCATATCCTCTACATACACTTCCACCTTCTTATGGATCATATAATGGAACATGGTGGTAGCAGCTTACTGGTATGTAGCCCCGTCATTCTTTAACCTGAAAAGCATCACTGTATAGCAGAAAATATCCCAGGGGTTGTGAAGGTTGTCTTCTCCTTGTCCTTAAGAGCCATTTTTATCTGGTTATACCCTGCGAAACAATCCACGAAAGATACCAATTTATGTTCGGTTGTGTTGTCTATGATAGGTAAAGGGAAGTCATCGTTGGGAGAAGCTCGGTTTAGGACTTGATAGTCAACACACATCCTGACTTGACCAAAATGTTCGAGAACG
Organism: Escallonia rubra; assembly: GCA_033065855.1. NCBI lineage: Eukaryota > Viridiplantae > Streptophyta > Magnoliopsida > Escalloniales > Escalloniaceae > Escallonia > Escallonia rubra. Next base: position 63,373 of record JAVXUO010002817.1, on the reverse strand, counting down.
GCTATGATGTTGGCTAGCCAAGTAGGGTATTCAATCACTCAGATAAACCGAATGTGGAGTAACTTCATCACTTCCACCTTAACCTTGAGAGACCACTCCAGTCTTAACTTGCGAAGTTTCTATTTGACGGGTTTAGCTTCAGGTAGAATATGTAAGTGGTGTTTTAAGATGGATGGGTCTATACCGGGCATGTCGCTATATGACCAAGAAAATACATCGATGAATTCCCTAGGGAGTGCAGTCATGTCTTATTTTTCTCTCTAATCTAGACTAGCCCCTATTTTGATTTCTTTTATATTTTGGGGGAGCCTATATTCACTTTGACTGTTTCCTCGGCCACTGGCTTGACACGACTAGATTGCTAATTTTCAATATATTTCATCATTACTTTTAAATATTTTTTCTCTTCTAAGTCCATTAGGTGTGACTAATCATTAACTGAGTTAATTAATTCATCATAGCCTATATCAGCAACCAAGGGATAATCAGAATCAAACATTGTATTATCAATCAAGAAGTCTGGAAACACATAATAGGCAAGCAAATTTAAATTGGCTAAGGTGACATAGGCATCTAAGTCTTCCAGTTCCGGAGCATATTTGGTAACAGAACTTCCTTCGGTAACCTCTCCCACAGTTAGCGATCCATACTCAATCATTCAATTCTGTGTGTCGCCCCTGTGCTGGAGTGATTAGGCATGCTGGGTCTACGGCCTGGTTATCCACTTCAGAGATAAGCATTGAGATAATCATATGTGTGAAGCATGTTGTCATTGCTTCTGGCTCCATCGAATCCATCTAATCTGAAGCCCCTTCGATACCCTGCTCAGTCTGTACTTGCAGTTTTTCCTCCTCAACCCACTCATAGTCGTAGAATATCTCTTATCCTCTGATCTGTCTCCCGGTCTCAACACTGTAGACTGGTTCCAGAAATCCAGAGAAGGGCCCACTCTCTCCTTCTTTGGTGAAGCATCTGTTCATAGTGGGGATCTTGGTCACGATCATGCGTTTCTCGCTTTCCTTGTGCTTCTTAGCCTGGGCGGCTTTTGGACAGCTTCTTTTTTCTCATTTCTGATTGGTTTATTGCCTAAGCCAAACTGTATCTTCTTGTTCCTCCATATCTAGAAAGCTGTGAATTCCTTGACAGTTCTTTCGGGAAAAGTAGTACAGTTCCTCGTCATGAAGAGCACTGTTTATACTGCTGTAAAAGGCAAATGTGAGGAAGTTTTCACTGTGACAAACTTCCTCATACTCGAGACACTGAACCAGGTGATCTACCTTAACACTATCCTTCTTAACTTGTCCGATCTGAGGCACCTGAACACTGTCCTTCTCAACTTGTCCGCTCTGAGGCAACTGCGAATCTCCAATAATGGTAAAAACAACATCATTCTACACAAACTTGACCTTCTGGTGCAATGTGGAGGGAATTGCACCTACCTAGTGTATCTAAGGTCTTCCCAACAAAAGTTGAAGGCAACTAGTATATGTAATATCTAAAACTCAACATGAAAACTTGCAGCACCAATAGTCATTAGAAGCTTCGTTGTACCAATCACCTCCCTTCGGGTGTTATCGTAGGCTCGGATGGCTTGGGTGAAATGGGTAAACTCTGATGGGTTGATGCCAAGGGCTTGAACAGTGCGTAGGGGTAGACATTAAGAGTAGAATCATTCTTTATGATTAATGGAACCCTTTTATCAAGCATTCATATAATGATATGGAGTGAGTCATTATGGTTTGGCCTTGATTTGAGTAGGTCAGACTTGAAAAAGGTGAGAACATTTCTGTAATCTATAACCTCTAGCACTTAGGACAGGTTTTAGGGCTGGGTCTAGATTAGTATCTGGGCTTTGTTGAGAAGTCTGATAAGGGCTTGCCGATGAGAGTCTGAGGCTGACATTAATCCGCGTATAGAATTTTGGCTTGGGTCTTTTTTAACTGACTAAGGACTTCGTCGTCTGGGGGTCTTGAGAGAATAGTGGGTCAGATGTGGTTGGCTGGGATATGGTCTGGTACATTCTTCCGGATCGGGTTAGGTGAAAAACATCGGCACTGGGACGGAACATAAACCCTGTTTTCTTTATCATACTCTTCTTCAACCGTGAAGGTCTCTCCTTCCATCAACGCTTCCTAGAGATGTCAAACGGGCCGGGCGGCCCGCGGCCCAGCCCGACCCGGTTATGAACAGTGTAAGCCCGAAATTTTAGGGGCTTGGACCAGGCCAAGGTTTCAAAAAAAATGGCCCGGCCTTAAAAAAGCCCGAAAAAAGCCCAGCCCCGAAACAGGCTCGAAATTGGTCCAAAATTGGCCCAGTTTTGGCCCGGATCTGGCCCTAAATTGGTCCAAATTCTGGGCTGGCCCACTATTTTCGAATTTTTGTCCCCCCCTAACGGCTATATTCCCCACTAATTCAAAAAATTCCACTTTTACCCCCCAACAACTATATAACGGCTAGTTTGGGGGGTATTTTGGTCCAAGTTAACTTTTTTAAATCTTTTAAGGTTTTTTTACACTTTTACCCTCCCAACAACTATAAACGGCTAGTTGTTAGGAGTATTTTGCTCTTTTGTGAACTTTGAAAAACCTATAAATTCACACCATTCCTTTCTAATTTTTCACACCAATCTTTTTACTCTCTCTTATCTAAACATTCTACATTTCTACAAGCTTTGCTACTATTTTTCTCTCCAATTACTACTCTTGCTAATTACTACTCTTGTTTATTAATTAGTACTTTTGCTAATTACTACTCTTGTTTATTAATTAGTACTTTTGCTAATTACTACTCATGTTTACTAATTACTGCTCGTGTTAAATTCTAATTACTAACTATTCCTCTTATTCATTTGTTACTCTCTAATTATTTTGTTAACTAATTAGTAATTAGTGAATTCTTATTTATTAATTACTATTACAAAGTCATTTTTAATTACTAACTCCGGCCAATTTTGAATTACTAACTCCGGCCAATTTTGAATTACTAATTACTCTTATTCCTTAGTCACTCTTCAATTCTTTTTTAATTGTTATTTCGAATTACTTATTATTGCTCTAGTTTTATTTTTTCAATCTAGTAAAAAAGTTTAGCGTCAAATATGTCTGGACTACTAAAGAAATTCAGGCGTGGATCATCATCACGAAAAACACCACCACCAGGTCAAGCACCACCACCAGCATAAACACCACCACCACGGCCATTACGAACACCAATCCAAGTACCACCACAACCATTCATTCCTGGACGAATGAGTACAGGCTATATGATAGATACCCAAGCCAATTGGGAATTCAATCAAAACATTCCAGATATTGATTACACGCCTTCACAAGATAGTCCGCATTTTAGTCAAGGACGCAGCTCGGTTGGTGAAGCTACTACTCCGTGGCATGATGTTAACCTGATGAGCGGTCACGATGGAGAAGGGCGAAGCAATACTTTCGGTAATCAGCAAGAAGCCCAAAAGGTGAAAAAAAAGAAAGACGAGTGTTGGAATCATTTTGATCAAATTACAGTGGAAGGCGGCGCCTGAACATCTCGATGTAAGTATTGTGCTAAATTATTTGCTACTGGTTGTGGTAATGGACATCTTAACAGGCATTACACTCAGTGTACACCTCGAAACGGCCACGTCGAACCTACCCAAACACAGTTATCTTTTGACGGTAAGTTGTTTGTTTATAATCAGCGAGAGCAAAGAGACGGTCTCGCTAAATTTGTTATTCACGATGAACAAGCCTTTAGTTTTGCCGATAGTGCTAAGCACACTAGATATATGAACACCCACGTGCAACCTTTGTACAAAAAGGTTCATAGAAACACAACTAGATCTGATGTACTCCGGCAGTATAAGGCTGCTAAAGCACGCCTGATCGATTATTTTGATAATTTTGACGGAAAAGTTAGCCTTACTTCTGATGTTTGGCAATCTCCGTTTACTTTTGTTAGTTATAGTTGTGTGACGGCCCATTGGATTGATGCAGATTGGATTATGAACAAGAGAATCATCGCTTTCGAACTCTTTCCTTTTCCGCATGATGCAATACACGTTGCTACTATTATAATTAATGCATGTACCACGTTTAATTTAAAGAATAAGATTATGAGTATTAGTTTTGATAATGCTACTAACAATACAGCTGCTGTTGCTGCTTTAGAAGAGAGCCTCAAACCTGTAATTTCTGGTAAATTATTTCATGTTCGTTGTGTTTGTTATGTAATTAATTTAATTGTTCATGATGGTTTAGCTGTTGTAGGAAACAAAATGAGGGGTATGACAACATTTGTTTCTAGTTCGGCTTCGAGAACACAACAATTTAAAACGTTGTGTAGTCAGTATAATATGCCTTGCAAAAGACCAGTTACAGATGTGGTCCATAGGTGGAACTCTACATATCATATGCTTTTACATATTCTCGCATACAAAGAAGTATATACACATTTTCTAATAACCTTGTTCCCAGCCGGCTTGCCAACTCACCTGGAATGGCAGATGGCTACACATCTAGCTGAATTTTTGGAGGTATTTTACACGTCTACCAATTTATTATCTGGTACGTATTATCCCACCTCTCCTCTCGCTGTAATAGAAATTCTCAAGATGGCTACAATATTAACAAAATGGAGATATATATGACCCTTTACGGAAATAGTAAAAGTGATGGATGAAAAGTTTAATAAATATTTGAGTGAACTGCCTGTTATTTTTGCTGTGGCTACTTGTTTAGATCCTAGGTTAAAGTTGCATAGCGTAAACGTCTCGATAAACGAGATATCAAAATTAATGTGCTACTTAGTAGAGGACACAACCAACCTCACAGCGAAAGTGAGCAATATATTTGAGGAACTGTTCAACTTGTATCGCAATTCTACTGACGTGCGCATCCGAGCTTCATCATCGACTGCTGAGAGGCACTACTCGTCATATCTTAAGGGCTTTGAACATCTAGTAGCAAGACAACTACCAGGTGAAGGTACTTCTAATTCGGCAGGTTCGTCTTCTTTTTCGTCTTTTAATGAGATTGGTTTATATTCCAATACTGATCATTATTCTGATTTAACAGTGGAAGAACAAGTTAATTTTAATTTGTTAAATTTTTTGAAACAAAACCAACACATGTATAAAACTTTATCCCCAATTACACGGGATGTACTGCCGGTGCAAGCCTCCACGGTTGCTTCAGAGTCGGCATTTTCAGCGAGTGGGAGAATTTTGGATGACAGGAGAAGTCGTCTTAATCCCGAGTTGCTCGAGCTATGTGTATGTTGGAAGGATTATCTTGATGCGAAATATCGTGAACAAGATATACCGATTGACGATAGGAAGAGCAGTGACTCGGACGTTGAAATACTTCCAGATGATTAGGTAATTTATTTTTATTTTCCTTTTCTCAAGTTTTAAGAATAAAAATTTTCACAAAATATAGTTTTTTTAGAAACAAGATAAATATTTTTTTATATATATAAAAAAATAGGTAACTTCGCCTATTTGTTTACAAGTAGTCGGTTCCAAGCCCGAATAAAAGAAGGAGGGCCTATGAACACATTTATCTTCAATTTAACTTTATCAGTTTGAATATTTGAATGCTAGAAATATTATTGTTTGCATACATATTAATATTTCTAAAATTTTCACATTCGGAATGTAAAAATTTTGGCAATCAAATGTCTTACAGGGTTTGTAGCAACTTATTCTACATCAATACAAGATGTTTCCCTTATGAAAGGTGGCACCATGGCTTCTATACCACAGAGTATAAAGAATTTCGTCACTTAGATAACTGACACAAATCTTGGAGATCAAATCAGATTAATGGCAATCATAGTGCACCCTACTGACAAAGATGTGTACCCTTCATATGGCCTTTCTAATGTGTATCTTACTAAAATAAAACTCTTTCGTTCAACCAACTATTTTGTTAAATTTTTTGGCAGCTATAAACTTTTATTGGCGCCATGTAGCAAAATCTGGAATATTTATTTAATGATGAAAGTGAGTTCAAGTATATCTTCCCCTTCCCCTTGTCTATATGTTTTGCCAAATTAAAATCCTAATTGCGGCCATGATTTGAAAAGAGGCTCCGTCTGACAAATGACAATGGCTCGATGACTAGACAAAATGTTAGTGATCAGAAAAATAAAAAAAACATGATGTTAATATCGTAGATAATAATGTTTCGAGATTTTTAATATGAGTTAATGATTCCGACGATTGCAACCTCTTTGCAGTGGTCATGGTTTTACAATAAAGATAAGGATATGTATAGAAAAGGAGGAAGTAGACAAATTAATGAGAGAGTCACCCATGTTTAACTGCTAGTGCCCCTCTTGTGTAACGAGAACCATACTACAACGTCAGTGGGGATTCCCCACTGACGTTTCTTATTAAAACAAAAAAGTATGCATACATATACATTATTTAAATACCTCATGAGGTAGCGATGGATCTTGATTTTCCTTGTCATTATTTGGACATCCCAATGAATTGGTCAATCATTTGTTCCACTTCCTTGGTTGCTTCTCTACCCAACTTTAATGTTGTTTACCTCTTTCTTTTTGTGGACCTTTTCTCTCTCTCTCTCTCTCTCTCTCATTTTTATTTATTTATTCCCCTCACAAGACTTTCAATGGCATTCCATCCACACCTTTACTACATAAATTCAAACCATGATCCATAAATTCATAATGCTTCTTCCTAAGCTCTTCAATTTCTTTATTCAATTCTTTCATCCTAGTTTCGTAGATGAGGTACCCATCATTAAATTCGGAAGCCTTATGTGCCAATCTCACCGCATCTGGCCAAAGCTCTCTATACCGATGACTTATATCCAAACCTTCACTAAGATGAACATCTAGACCATCATCCTCTAATGCACAACCATCTCTTGCTCCTCTTGTCCACCTTTGAGAATATATGCATTGGGAATATACTTAAGTGCAAGCACATCAAGAACCTTCAATGCATGCCTACAAACTATCCCAACCATTTCAATTTTTTACAACATGACAATGTTTCATTCTTTTCATCATGTGTCAGAACATGCCTCCCTCCTCATCACAAGAAACAATCAAATATTCTTGTTTGTTTCCAACAAGAGCTAGTAAACTTCCATCACATTGTTGTTGAAATAACTCAAATATCTTTGGAGTGTAAACTTTTCCCGCTTGCTTTAATAAAGGCAAACAAGAAACCTTTAGCCTAGGCATTTTCTCCTTTGCATTGTACTCCGCTTCTACCTCTTGGTATCTTTTTTCACTTACAACAAATAGCTTGAAATTTTAGGTATGCCAAGTTTAGATTTCAATGACTTCTTTAATTTGGCATTCATGGTCTCGCTAAGTTGTTCACTTCGCATGCCGAAGTAACCGTTGTCTTCATGTAACATCTAGCCCACTTTTCCTTCAAGGCATAAGCGTTCTCTAACCAACAATTCCCATGTACTTTGTACCTTTTAAGCAATGCCTTTCACCCCTTTTTAAATTTTTTCACATCCTCAAATTCAAACTTTAGGGCTTTAAAATTACTAAAAAAATAGGAATTATCCTTCATCAATTTACCAAGATGCTTAATTGCATTTTGCATGATATGAGAAGTATACAAACTATGTTATACCTTCCGCATCACAACATGCACCGCATTTCCCATTGTTATATCTTGATCAGTAAAGAGCATAGTAGGTTTTTTAAATTTATGTGCCTCCAAAAGTGTATTAAAAATCCAATCAAACGACGCTTGTGTCTCATCGTATAATATAGAAGCTCTAAAGATGACTTGTTCTTTATAGTAATTAAACCCACTAAACACCCAAGAGGTCTATGATTTTTATTGGTGGCAACTGTAGTGTCTAACATCACAATGTCACCAAAATGTTTGTAGTTCGTGCGCATCTTTCTTTCCTCCCAAAAGATATTAGTAATTTTCTCCTCGTTATCCAATTGAAATGCTTTAAAGAATCATGGATCTTGTGATGTTTTATATTTAAAACTCATCAACACACTTCCCACGTCTCCAAATTGCAATCCTCTTTCTCGTTTTGTTTGAAGATAATTTTTTTGATCTAGCGGAAGGAACCCAGCGTGCTCTTTTCCCTCGGATTTCACGCCAAACAAATCAAAAGATTTCTTTTGTGTAAGCTCGGCATCATATGCCAAATCAACTTCTACCGCTTGACTTTTGATTATATTTCGTTGACATCGTAAAAGATGAACATATATTGGAGCGTGGAGATCATGGTTATACTCTCCATTAAAGTCTGAAACATGGTACTTACATTTCTTTCTATCAAATATAATTTTCATCCCTATAAGACAATCCGTTCTTATCTCTGCTCTAGAGGCTTTAGACAAATGGTCACATTTATCAATCTCTCGAAAACCATCTTTGTCGCACACATTTTTCAGAGGTGACAATTTCATCTTTTCGACTTTTGTTTAAATAATCCTTGCGAATGCCAAGGCCCATTTTCCGTCCATAATCCACCTAAAATCTCGGTGCTTCATCCCAGCTATCGAATTCCATACCTTTTTTTAGGTACCCAATCATCTGCTATGCATTTGGATAAAAGTTCACTACTTCCTACTTCAAGAAGTTTAGACTACGTATCATAAAAACATACATGCATTTCACTATATTAAAGGGTTAAACAATATCATTGCAATAGAATAAAAGGGTTAAATACAAAAATATTTCCTGAGGTTTACACGTATTTGCACTTCGCTCGCTCCCTGTATTTGCAGCTTTTATAATAATGTTTCCTGAGATTGACAAAACCATTGCAAACAGCTCCAAAATTGGATGACCGTTCAATTTTGGACATTAAGTCCGCATGTATGGTGCACATGCCATTTAGATCTGTCATTTCCCCTATGCCCATCTCCCCTCTCTCTCTGTTCCTCTGTTATGCGCTCTCTCTATGAACTCCCACAAGTATAACAACAAATCCAATTCTGCTTCCATCACTCCACCAAACTCTAATCATTCTCCATTTCTTCTCCCCAAAATTCTAGCCAGTTGGTACCGATTTCAGTCATCAAACCTTACTAGATTAACCTCTTGTACTTGTCTTTAACCTTGCTTTCAGCGTATCAGTTTCTCTCATGCGTACATGCTTGGATTCATAACACTAACAAAACTACGTTGTTTGCAGAGCACGTAGAAGGGTCGGTCAGTGAAATCTACCGGAGGCAAATAGGTTAGAGGTGAGAACATGATATGATCCTGACATAATAGTTGAGATAGCTACTGTGAGAGTGATCCCAGTGCCTTGTCTCAAGCCGATGGTGAAGAAGATAATGTCGATTGTAACAATGTTAGGTTAATAAGTCAATCCTATAGATGGAAAGTGCAGCAAAAAGTGGTGCGCCCATCAATTTGCATAAGCAATCCCACTCTATTGCCAGAATGTACAAGCAACTGTTATTGGTCGATGGGAGGGAATGCCAAAAGTCTACTGACTCTGCTGATTTTTTTATGTATATGATGTGCCTCATGTACAACTAGCTATATGTAGTAGATGCTGGTTCTAGTGTAGCTTTTGGGTGTTCTGTTTTCTTACAAACGCATCTTCATTTGTAAATTACAACCCATTAAAGCGATACATTCTATGATTAACACTTTGAGAGAGAGAGAGAGAGAAAGAGAGAGAGAGAGGAGATAGGGGTAGGGGAAATGATAGATCTATCCATGCCAAAATGACATGTGCACTGCACATGCGGACTTAACGTCCAAAATTGAACGGCCATCTGATTTTGGAGCCGTTTGCACGTAATTCTTTTTTTCTTTTTGGTTAGGAAGCGAGATCCGAGATTCACGGGAAAGGGTTAGGCATAACACTCAATTTCGATTTCCATAGAAATGCTGAACCCACTTCATGAGCACATTACTTAGCACAGTGGTTTTGTCAACTTCAGGGGACATTATTGCAAAAATTACAAACACGGGGAGCGAAGAGCAATTACGTGTAAACTTCAGGGGACATTTTTGTATTTAACCATAGAATAAACTAAATTATGAACTACATGCATTTTACAGGTTGTCATCTTTTTAATATGTCGGGAGAAATACCAATTACACTAGCTAACACAACTTCCTAACTCTCAAAACTTATGCATTACTGAATTTGATTTTAATCAGTGGAGAGCTTTGTTAAGCCTTGTTATTTCATTATAAGATTGAGTTGTTGGCACCTTAATTTGGCAAATGGACTTGCCTATTTCTAGTGTAAAAAAGTCCCTAGCTGAGGAGAAAATGAAGGCAATTATTGTTGCAATAGTACAATGCATGTGGGTAGTAATTGCTAACAAGTAGTTGTTAGGAAGGCAACAATACAATGAATGAAAGTACTTCTTGAAGTCGAAGTTTCTTATGAAGGAAATTTATTACACTGTTGCCTTCGTAATAAACTGAATTTGGAATGCAACAATGTTGATGTTTAAAGACACATACATAATTGATAACAAGTACTTCCATTTTTCAAAAAGGAAACTATCAAGTATACCCAAGCATAGTCTTAATTTCCATAATGCGTTGGTAGTAAGTATTGTACATGTGCAACCAACTAACTCAATCAGTCAATGAAAAAAAAAAACTAATTCAATCAGTGGAAGCCTTGTCATCGCTGAAAAGATGTTTTTGCATCTCATGTTTACAATCATTCTCCTCAAAGTGCTTGCCCATGACACATCCATACATTTATAATGTTTCCTGTTGGTGGGTACATGGTAGTTTTGGGCAATATAGGCTCCACTAATTGCCCCAAGCATGAATGTGAAAGCACTTCCAATCACACCCATTACGAACAACATGGTACTTACATATCTTAAAGTTGATTTAAGAAGGGTTGATAGAATCTCTAAACCTTCTTAAAATTGATAGAATCTCTTAACCTTTGCTTTCTCCAGCTTATCGTTTCATTACTTTAACATGTGAATCAAACTCATATTCCTCATAACATACTACAAATTAACTCATGCATTCCATTATGTGTAGCCTGAGGAGTGTTTTCTCGTGGAGGAATGAGAGGGATATTAAGGGAACATACATCATCTAGTTATAATGACCCAGTGATTAAGCTACCCAATCTAAATAGATACATGCTTTAAAGCTTTTCTCACGACCGTGTGATGCAATTTACATGTGCTTTGCGAGCGTAGCAACATTTTTAAGTTTAGATCAATGATGAACTTTACAAACAACTTTCTAAGGCAGATGAAGGCTTCACAAGGAATTGGATGACATGCAACACAAGGTCATAACACTAACAAGTACTAAAATTTTCAATAAGTTACTGAAACTGGGAGATAGGCAAGGTAGAGAATGTACTCAGTATTATGCTAATTAAGAAGGAGAAACTGAACATCAACAATGTACTAAACTGAACGAATCAGGCAGAGTTCTCAAAGGCCTTTGGCACTTAGAAACTTTCAACCCCACCAGTCTTCTTACTCAAGTAGATAACGTTTCGCTTTGGTAAGCATTCCTTAAGGATTGTGTCTAACAAGCTAAATCTTCCAGGTGGTAAGCCTTTATACCTAGCTCTAGCCTTTTCAATTTCTATATTTCTTTACTTCATTATATCATTCTCAGTTTCATATGGGTTGATATCTTCTCCCACTGCAACTCTTGTTTTCGGGCAGTAAAAGCATGAAGTAAGCTCAGTAAGCAGTAAACAATGAATGAAAGTCTGTTACTAAGTACGCATTTAGCGATGGGAAAGATTCACTAGATAGAGTCAGAAAGGGAGTGGAACCCAGTCCACCAGGGTCAGAATAAAGGAATTCGACTAGTTCGATCAGTTCAGTTAGCAATTCAATCAGCCTTAGCTAATAAGACATCTCCTGCCGCTTTAAACAAATCTTTCTCAAGTACTAGTTCTGTTTGCCAGAAGTAGGGTCAGTGTGAAGCCGAGGTGGCATAGACTCTCATTTTCTCCACAAAAAAAAAGACAAAAAAGAAAAAAACGAGTCAACCAATTCCCTTACTTAAATTAATAAAAAAGCATTCGGGATTCATACATTAAAGATTGATAATTTTCGTATCTACACTTAATGTTTAGGTACATCAAGAATTGATACATGATAATATCCGTCATACATCAATGTCCGGATACCTTATGGTGTGTCGCGATTCAGTTGGAGCATGGACCGAAGGTGTTGATGAGAGAATGGCTAGTGATTCTTCAATGCCATTCCAAGCTGCTTGTGATGGTTCTTCCATGACAATGTAGATCATTTTTGGAGGAGAGAGAGATAGAGTGTGTGTGTGTGTGTGTCAATCGGCGTTGCCGAAAGGTGGAGGAGATGATGTGTCGTCACGGGAAGGTGGGCGAGGTGGAGATGTTGTCGTCGGTGAACGGGGTACAGCAAGACTGACAGTGCTATGTCGCAGACGTAAGGTGGAGGTGTCGGCGCCAATGATTTAGTGTTCAACAAATCAGAAGATGTGTCGTCTGGCTATGTCATTGCCGGTGGGTGATGGTTCTTCCATGGCAACGATTTCAGGCCTCTTTGATTTTTGGAGGAGAGAGAGGGACTGTAGATTGCGTTGCTGGAAGGTGGAGGAGGTGAATGTGATGTTGTCATGAGGTCGCCGCGAGGTGGAGGGCGTGGATGAGTCATCTCAGCTGGCAAATGGAATTAGAGAGAGAGAGATATAGAGAGAAGAAAAGGTCGGAGGTGTGTTTATGGAGAGAATAAATACTCAATGACGTTGCTTGATCTAGACTGTCATCTCTCACTTATTTTGATTGGACGACTGTAACTGGGGCTACAACATTCTACTGTAGTTACAACAAACGATCCAGATACTTGAAAAATTAACAACTACGGTATTACCTAGGGTCAATTGCATTCGACACCCCCATATTTTCACGCAGTAGCTCTCTGCACCATAAAGTTATTTTAAACTGTTCGTCATCCCAAACTTTCATTAGTGTGGCGCCCAACACCCTTTATATATTTTTCGGCCAACAGTTTCGTCGGAGAAGTAATTTAACCCAAAAAAGATGGGGCATTTTTGGCAATCACCCACCTCTTTCACTCTCTCACATCCATCTTCATCTTTCACCTTCTATCTTCACCAATACCACCACCACTGATATGTAGCCACTCCCACCTCCATGCCCACCACCCACGACCTCCACCAATCACCAAACCCGCTGCCACCTCCTTTATCAATTGTTGCCGCCACCTCCTATTTGAAAACCGCTGCCACCTTATCCACCATTATAAAACCCATCACAGAAACCCATAACCCCGTCAATTTTTGTCCTAGATCCCATTAGAGCCATCAATTTTTGCCCTAGATCTCATTAAAGCCGACAAGATTTGTCCTAAATCCTACCACAACCATCAATTTCTACCATAGACGAAGCCTAGATCCCTTCTTTCTCAAGTTGATCATAATCAACCCTTAATCCTGAATTTTTGACATAATATTCCAAAAAATGCCCTCCTGAGTTCAACCATTTGCCTGAAATTTCGTAATATGGTCGGAGGGTGATTGGTGCCACACTTACGAAAGTTTGGGATGGTAGATAACTAAAAATAATTTTGTGGTGCAGAGAACTAGCACGAGCAAACTTAGGGGCGCCGAGTGCAATTGACCCATATTACCGAAGTGAAGTAATGCCGCAATGGTCCTTTGCTTAGATGCTTGGGTCGTTGGTCATTGTATAAACAGTAATGGCGATGGCTGCACATATATAGAAGGGCAAATTACACTTATATCCCTGAGGTTAGGGTATAATTACAGACAAGGACAATAGTTTGGACAAATTACACTTGTGTCCATTGACCAAACGGAACCCTAAAAATCCTAACAGTTTTAACAAAATGACTTTATTGCCCTCAAGTTACAAATCTATTTATTTCAATTGCCATTATCTTAAATTCTCCCTTAAATTCTCTCCCTACACTTCTCTTTCCCACGCCGGCAGCCCCACGCCGAGCCCCTCTCCCCACGCCGGCAGGCAGCCCCCTCTCTCTCCCCACCGCCGATCAACCCACCTACACCACCACTATACACAAATCAAAGCTGGTCCAACCATAACCCACTGTCGGCAGACCATTTTTTCCGGCGTGCGTGTTTGCAGGTGTATGGCCAGCCGCGGGTTAGCTCGATCTGGTCGGTGACGGGTGGATCTGATTGGTTGGGCCACGATGGGGGCTGCGGTGGTAGGGGGAGGTGTGAAATGGGTTGACGAGGGGATGGGTGGAGGCGACTGGGGACGGCGACGGGGCGGGGAGGATGGGGGCAGGGGGATGGTGATCGACGGGGTAAGGACGAGGGGGTAGGGGCAGCGACGGCAGGTTGGAGGGACTGTAGGGGCGGCGGCAGGTTGGTGGGGACGGTAGGGGCGGCGGCGGATTAGGGGAAAGATGGGGGCAGCCACAGGTTAAAGGGAGGGTGGGGGAGGCGACGGGGGTGGACGGGGGGTGGGTGGCGGCGACGGGGTGGTAGGGAGAAAGAACATAGAACATAAAACCCTAATTTGCAAATTAGGGCTTTTTTGAAACCCTAATTTGCAAATTAGGGTTTCAAAAAATCCTAATTTGTAAATTAGGGTTTCAAGAAAATCCTAATTTGCAAATTAGGGTTTCAAAAAAATCCTAATTTGCAAATTAGGGTTTCAAGAATATCCTAATTTGCAAATTAGGATTTCAAGAATATCCTAAAACTAAAACTGATAAATAAATCATATATAATAATAAACAGATTTGTTATCCTAATTTTAAACCCTAATTTTAAAGAATTAAGATTTGTTATCCTAATTTAAAATTTATAAAAATTATTCAAGATATATTGTACAAGGGCAGTATTGTCATTTTTAAAATACAAAATGATGAACAGTATATTTTTTGGATGGAACCCTAACGGATGGACACGGGTGATACATTTGAAACCTTTTTTTTTTTTTTTTGTTACATTTTGAAACTTTGTGTCCTTGAGTGTAATTCATCCCAAACAGTAATGGCGATGGCTGCACATATATAGAAACTTAATCTCCAAGGAAAAAGAAAAGGGTCCTCTCCATGTGTAAAGCTTTACCCACTTCCACCTCTCCCCTCTCCCTGACCTTTGATTTTCAACAATGAAAGGCTACATTTCCTAATCCTAAACCTCAAATCACAAAAACCCCTTAAACCCTGCAATGAGCTTCTTGAGACCCTCTGCGCTGTACCAGTTCTTGATTACATACCAGTCGTTGAGGTGGATGCCGTGCCAGAGTTGGGCTTTTCTCAGATGGCCCAGTGTTGAAGGCATTTTGCGGCTTTTGGTTGTGGCGCTTTTGTGGGCTATGTTTGCTGAAATTCGCTACATCTCCTCGTCCTCTATGTACCCTACTCTTCACGTCCGCGATCGGATCGTAGTTCAGAGGGTACAGATTTTGTAGCAGTTCATCATCAGTTTTAATGTTCATATAAACTTAATTCCGTTAATTTAGTTGTTGATTGATATCTGTAGCTCTTCTTCTAATATATAGTTTGATTTATCGTCACACCGGTTCATTCAATCTTTTCCCTTTGACTTCCCGTGAATTCATAGGATAGATTTAGCAATTGTAAACATTGACATTACTTATTGTGTCTACCCTACTCCCTAGCTTGACTTGCCATTTATATAGTCTATGATTATTATTTGAGTTCAGTTCGGTATTTACTCGTACCCAAATCTATTCTAGGATTTGGCCAAAAGTCGAAGGAGAAAATCCAATGAAAAGGAATTAAAGCTCCGCTGCTGAATTTTCTTAAGTCTATTTCACTCAATTGCCATGACAATATTACCTGCACTTATTGTACTTTTTTTTCCGCTGCATTTCATTAAACAGCGTTTGTAACATTCGAACTGCGCTGGTTAGCAATTTTTGAATTTGAAGCTTTATGGGCATCTTACATTCTAGATGTAGGTTTAGCTCAATCCTGATTTTGGACTCGAAGGCGTTTTGAAGATATCTCACTGGTGATATGGCCAACAAAAAATTTATGTTATCTTAAGATACAGGTTGTAAATCTTTTAATTTGGAGGGAAGCTTAGTCATTCATCTATGCTCAATTTTATGCATTCACCCTTTTGGAGGTAATTTTGAAGAGTTATGTTAATCTACACAATGGAGCTTAGGTGGTCTCAGCTCCTTCAAATCTCTTTAACTAAGTAAAAAAGGCGAGCTTGAGCTTGACTGAAAGCTCGGTTCTAGGGTAGGCTTGAGCTCTCTTCTGCTTGTTTATAAAAAGTAGCCAGCTTGGCCTGGAATAATAACTCATTTAGTGGAACAAGCTCGAAGCTCTTTCGCAGCTATATGTTCATGTAAAGCTGAGAGTCTTTCATCAAAATTATGAGTCCAATGTCCAAACTAGTTATGACTAGCACCCACCTCCTCTAGGTCTTGACTTATAGTCTCCTATTCATACGTTCGTATTGCCTCTATTTTGATTAAGGAATGAAGATATCTCAGTAGCTTCTCTACGTGTGATCAATATGTTCTTGAGTTTGAGGCCTATGTGATTTTCTAGTTTATACCCTGTGACTGCTCTTCATTCAGTGAGACGTTATTTGTCAACTTATCCCAATTGCTCTCTTGTTTCCGTTTTGTTTTCTCTCTGTTTTTTTCGTCTTTGTTGTCTTGTTGCGCTTCTAAGCCCCTTCAGCATACAAGCAGATGTGAACTCTTCCTTTTGGTTCTAAAGCCCTAGTAATCAATTCTAGACCATTCCCTTATTAATTTCTAAGCCATGGTTTTTCAAGAAGACCTCTAATTGTAAAGCAATATACTGTTCCTAGGTAGCGTTCGCAGCACCCATACGAGTCACAGACCCTCAATTTCTGTGCTCTAAAAACTGTTCTTTTGGTCGTGCTTCTTACAATGAATTGAGAAAGGTTGTTTTAAGACCATATAATACCATGGATATGTACTCCTGCCGGCTTGGTGTTCCCTCCTTCTTATCTTCTTGTTAAACTTAAAACTTTTGGCTTCTGTGATTGTATTCTGATTTCAAGGAACCAAGGAGTTCATGCATTTGCATCAAGAGGAGATAACTATTAGATAAGTGCCTGGATGTGCTCTTCTATGATTTTAGTTTTTCGAGAGCATACACATAAGAGTTGGTAGATATACCTTCACACAAGGCTGATTTGGTTCCGAATTTCGTCTTTCTTACTTCGTTTGTTTTCTTTAGCACTCACTGGACGCAATGACATTGCTAGCTCATTAGTGTGGGAATTATGTCCTATGTGAAAATGCAATTGCATAGAATCCCAAAACTAATGGACACCTTCTTTAATTTGAATTTCATTAGACACCAGTAAGAGTCGACAAAATGTTCATACTGGTAACAATCCCCAAGTCTTGATGATATTATTTGTTCTTTCTTGCTACCCTTTTTTTCGTAGAACCCCTAGTTAACTCTTCAGGATTCTCAATTGGTGTGCGCTCGTTACTGTATTGTTCTTGTCAAATGCTATAATCAACCATAGAAAGTTCTCTCCCTGAAACTCTAATTAAAATTAGTGTTATATGCCTTTTGCGTATAAACCCAGCCACCGGTTTCTGAAGCTCTAGTTGTCAATATTGTAGGCAGTGCGATATTAACCTTATGATATGGTAAGATACCGACATGAAATGATGCAAACTAGCATGCGTGTCGTTATTGACATTGTATCGTGCAGCTTACCATTCAGGTTTTGATACTCGATATGTATCCTACGATACCTGATATGCTACACTAAATTCCCAGTCCATGTTTTGTTTTTCTAATTTCTGGGCTTTTCACTCCTAAAATTTGTATCCTCTGCACCTACTTACAGTTGGAAGATTTTTGGTTTTTAATTAGACCACATGTCGTTAGAATTGGGTTACCAGGTAAGATGTTTCTTTTCCAACATATTTTGTGTTTACATGTTTAGACAGCTCAGACACTAAAACATGCATATTAAAAAGATAGATCTGTATCTTACTATAAATTATATGATACAAAACACGACACAAAAAGTGAGATTTCCATATAGGATACTCATCCCAATTTGACAACTATGTTTGAAGCCCCTTCAGACCCATATGGCAAATCTCCTACCTAGCACCTAGCATCTAGGTATTTAGGCTGTCTTATGCTGCATTGCTGCTGGAATGACTGGTTCACTCTATTGTAATGTATCTGCCTAGAAATAATTGATTTTGATCGGTCAATGCATTTCACTAGAGCACGTAGATCGGATAGTTGTTGCTGCTCTTCTGTTCTGAATCACCGTATAAAAGATTTGCTGAAAGTTTAACATTTCAATTGAGAATTGAATTGGTTGAAATTTAGAAATAATAGTCTACTTCAAGGTTCATATGAAAAAGAAAATGAGAAGTTTCAATAACAACACTTGTGATTCTACAAAAACGTAAATAGCATAGGTTTTTGTTACTGCATGTGTTCTTCGAGAAATATATCCTAGATATCTAAGTAGTATGTGTGAGGCCAATGAAATGTGTGTTTTCATAAATTTCCCTTTATACTATGTTGATTTGAATATTGCCTATATAAGTCACCGATGTTTAAGTGTACCATCTTTAATATCTAGAACCATGAAACGTTACCACATAGTAAGCACACTTGATGACTCTAACCTTTCTCTCTCTTATTATCAACATCCTTTAGTAATTTAGCTTTTCTTGTCATATATACACAAGCTAAGTTTCCTCTTTGTTGACTTCTCTATAGGCCTCATATTTCATCAGAAGGCCTGCTGTAAATGATATTGTTCTTTTTCGAGCTCCTTCACAGGTTTGTTGTTTCAGCTGAAAATATGACTGTATCTGAGCTTTATTGTTGCCTGTTTACTGAATTTTGTTCAAATCACCGACCAAAAAGATATATTTTACTGTACTGATGCCATTGCTTACATCTCTGATTTGACACAGCAACTTGGTTTTCGGGAGGGAGATATTCTCATTAAAAGGATTGTAGCAAGAGCAGGAGACTTGGTTGAGGTATATAAACCCAGTTCTTTACCACAAGTCCCTACTTTCAATGTAATGCATCAGATATAGAATTCAATGTTATTAATCAGCAGCCCTCTGTCCCCAGCCCTCAGCCCCCGGCCCCTAAGGAATAGAAGAGAGTTATGTGATGGATCGATTGAAGTTCTACCTTGTTATGTTATTTGTTAATTTTGTCTGTAGTTTTGTCTTGTGAAGGTTGTATTTGAATTCTTCTCTAAAGAGCTGCTAGCAGTAGTATTTTTTCTGGCTAAACTAATGATTCTTATGATTCGTTGATGAGTAGCTGGGCTCATTTTACAGGCAATAAAGTAGATTGTAGGAATAATATCCTTTTGGATCCTCTTATCCCATATTTTTCCTCTTAGGTGAATTGGTAGGAGTTGGAATGTGGCATTCTGCTCATGAAAAGTTTTCACCCTGATAATTGCAGGTTTGTGGTGGGCAGCTTTATGTCAATAGGATTGCACGGAATGAGGAATTTATAGCAGAGAAACCAGCATACATAACAAATGCGACGGTGTGCCCCCGTATCTTATATCTTTTCTACTGCTATATTTTCAAGCAAAATGGGGGAACTTTAGGTGTACTTTGAAAAATTCTATGGGATGAAAACTGCTGAATTTGATATCCATCTAAGTGCACCTTATTGTTACTTATGGAAGAAGGTTGTTAGTGTCTGGGGAAGGTTAAGGGTATCATGACAGTGATACCTTAAGCTTGCTGATTCCAAATTTATGTTTCCTTGGAGCTGCAGTACGTGCCAAGAGACCATGTTTATGTTCTGGGTGACAATCGCAACAACAGTTGCGACTCTCATATCTGGTAAGTATTTTGACCCTTCGTCAATTATGTAGTCAACTTTCTTCCTTTTCATAACTGCTCTTATTTTGAGGGGCGAATTTCTCTTGTTGGCCCCAAGTTTGCTGTGTTATAACTCCCAAAACAAATGTCTATTTGAAGCGTTTCCTTACCATCGGTGTATTTCTATTTTAACATCTTAACCCTTCCACTTTTGAAGCCTTTTTTGTTACCATTTAAAATGGATAATATCATCGTTGGGGCTTCACTTCTTTATTCTTTAGTAACATATGTGGGCAAATGATCACGTTTTTTTATTCTCATGATATTTTTTTTCCCTCCTTTTGCTTTATTCTGGTCTATCGACAGGGGACCCCTTCCATCAAAAAATATAGTTGGTAAATATGCAATGCGTTGTTATAGACCTTCATCCATCTGATTTGATGAGAAACGGAGCTGGACTATCTGGTAGACTGGTACCAATACTCTCTTAGATTTTTCTGTTTGTGGATTCTGAGTGGATACTTCTGAAACTCCTTCTGTTTCACTTGCATTAATTAGCATACAAATTCTGCTGTCTGACGATTGCCTTCTTTTCACTTGATGTTTGGGTGGTAAATTGTTTATAAGCTTGCTAGCTGGATGGTATGAACATGTTCAAACTTGTTTTCTATCTCAGCTGAAGTCAAAAGCAGAACTTCAATCCAACATTCCTTCTAAATGGTAAAGATAAGTAGAGTGCTAATTACATGTTTCACTCCTTTATAATGCTGAAGCGTAATCTGATTTGACTTCATTGGGTTGCATGTTAAACTAGACTACAAGGTGTCAAGGAATATAATGAGTACATACAGAAAGCTCAAATGGAAGTTTGAGTCGATTGAAATGGAAGTTTGTCATACTGAATGGCGGTGGTTATTGTGATTATTGTTTGTCTTTTAGGCCTTACCTCATTATTTGCGCCTTGATTCCAATAAATTCCAGAGCCAAGGGGAAATTTTTTATGTCCCCATTGAGATTCATAAGCAGCTCCGCAGGTGTATATATCAAGATGTGAAAACTTCTCTTTCATAACTATTATCCTTCATTGGTTCTCATTTAGTTTGTTCTGGGTACTATGTTCTATGCAATTGAAATCAGAGGAACTAACAACTTTATACAAGTGAGTTAAGGGCAAATGCCAGGCCTCTGGCATGAGTTTCTAGGTGTTTTCTTTGCACATATTCTCTAGACTAAACTCATCACCGTTGAGCTTATGTTACATCAGTCAATATCCTTTACCTGGTGTTAAATATATTGGTCCAAGTAATTCATACAGTCAGATGAGTCCAGCTGATAGCCTTCACATGCAGCAAGATGAAATGGAATGTTAAGGTGAACGAGTGGCCGCAAAAGGATGAAAACATTAGAAACCAGGACATATTCATGAAAAGAGCACGTAAGCAGGCATTGGGCTGACGCATATCGAAGAGACACGGATAAGATGGTTTACCCAGAATCAGCACTGGCCTTTGGATGGGGCTAAGAAAAGTTAGGGGCAAAAAGCAACTTGGGTAGTTGTAAACTAGTAGTGAAGGACTGCTATATATAGGGTATAAAACTTTGAGTTCTTTGAAGGTGAGAATGGACGAAAAGAATTCAAATAACCTCGGCCAATTTGTTTGGACAAAGGCTTCTAATTTGTTTGCTTGTCATCTCAAGTTAGAGCATTTTTGCTTTCTTTTGTTCTTGTCGAAGTTGGATGTTCCGCTTTTCACTCAATAAGAGTACGTGTTCATATAGTTTCAGTATGTCAATGCTCTTAATGAACCCTTCTTCTTAAACTAGGGCTTTGACTACCGAACTCTAGGCGGTTGATATACCACTGCAGCCAAGGCTCAAATTCTTTTTGCATAAACTTCGTAATCTCTTTATGCTAATTTGAATGTTTTAATGTCTCTTGAAATTTTGTCCATTCACTTCACGTATTACAATCACTTGAGACGGTACCATTTTACAATTCTGTTAAGATTTGACGAGTTTGTTTAGCTTCTAATGCAAAATTGTCAATATGGACGTGAGAGCAGGTCTAACCTCTAAATGCCATATCAAACCTAGACAGAAAATCCATGCTTATCAAACTACATTTATGTCTGTTAGGGCTTTGGTTCTCTCAGTTTATGTAAACAAAATATACCATGTTGACTGAAACTGGAATAGAACCTCTTTTATCAATTAAGTTCTAAGAATCTGGGGTGTGACATTGTATGTACAAATGATCAGAAAATTGATGGTGTACTGCGATGCTGATAGTGTTGTGAATGTGAATACATTTATATTGCTTGCAAAACGAAGCCTTTCATGGATTATTCATATCTATTGCTTTCAAAGACAATATTCTAGGGAACTATACAAGATGCATGCATTATGTATAGGAAAAGAACTTCCCAAGCAACTGTGTTTTTGTGTTGTGTGCTTTAATGTTTTCAGGCTAATTGACTTGATTCTGTCATTTTTCTTGCTTCCAGGAACTCCAAGTGGCCTCTTTGACGTGCATATGTGAAGGAAATTACGTTCCAGGCTTGTAGTGGCAACAACTCCGAAATAGTGAGGTCGAATTGGCTCCTCAACCACGAGCCGAGATTTGCAGAAAGATGGGTCACCGTCTGACCCTCCCCGCCCAAACCACCACCATCACACACACACCCTCACACCCTAACACTAAAAGGAGGTTACTGGCAGTATGGTGGTGGCTTCATGTCGAATTCGTGTAACATGTAGGAAGAATTCTTCAGTTACCATCTGAGCTTTAGATTCTTTATTTATGGAATTGGAGAAAGAGCACAAACGGAATTCGATGTTTTTTTGCATTTGAACTTTGGAGATGCTTGGATTTCTTTATTTAGGCTAACATGGAAATATCATTGAGAATGATAAGATTTTCACGAATGAGTAAGAATTTCAGTTTGCCTTAGCCCAGAACTGAGACTGGCATGTAGAGATATCATCTTACAGGCTCTAGTTTGTGTAAGATTGTCCGCCAAGTGGTAAACAATGACAAGTTGATTCTGGGCATCTCAAAGCAAATGACAATTATTACTGTCAAAAGATATTAGGTCCTGTTTGCACAAATTATGAATCGATTCCCCTTGAAAATAGGCATGGGTTCAGATCAATCCGGTTACAGTTCGATTGTTTGGCAAGCTCATATTGAGAGCCCCCACCTATAGATTGCAATTCCAAGTTCATGAAACCTACCAGACCAACGCCACTGATAACACCAGGGGCGCAGCATCCGACACTGTAAGCTGGCTGCCGAGATCCTGCCACTTGAAGTTGACGAGGTGTTACTGGACGTTAGCCAGAGAACCCCCGGACGGTGACCTGACCTTGTTCTAGTAAACATTTTCGCATTATACAAGAAAAATGTTGCATGTAAACTACTTCAAACACTATGAGACTTGCAACATCATATTCTAACCCTCCATTCATTATCGTACACTATGAGACTCACAACATCATATTCTAACCCTCCATTCGTTATCGTGCACGCGTTCCACGTAAGAAATTTGGAGGTTCGTTTATGTTTTCATGTTCTTATCATTAGTAGCACTCTCACTCTCCCCTTACGAACAAAAAAGTCAGTTGCTTTCTTTCATAGATTATCAAAACCAAATCATAATGCACAAGTACTTGCTTATGTTGTAGATTACACTCTGGCCGATTAATTTAGTAAAAAAAAAGAAAAGGAATTGACTGTAGCGGAACAAACTCTCCTTTGTGCAATATCTATATATATTTGTATTACTTATAAAGGGCATGGCCTTTTCGGCGCAACATCACTTTTGATGTTACATAACTACTTACTTAGAATGATAATACTTAATTTTACAAGAAATTTAAAAAAAAAAACTTTAACCACGAGTACTAAATAACTACCAATGACATTTTGGTCTTCAACACTTTAAATGTTTATCTTATAAATATTGGCATGAAACACTGACATTGATTTTTAAACAAATTTTATATTATTAACTTTATTTTTGTACGCCATTGTGTGCGTGCAACTATTACGAGTATATAATAAAACTGAAGCAGAGAGAATATTGCGCAGTCATTGCTTATTTATACACTCTCTTAACTCGCTATCTGGACTGTTTAATATCAACTTTTTGAAACCATTTTGAATTTACTCGCCCTTTTAATTACAATCTCTAACCCCCCACCACACACACACAATTTATGCAAGTACCTCATTTAGGTATCGACATGTGTTATAGTTTTTTTAGTGTTATACTGAAACTCATTTAGCTTTTTGGTGTTATATTGAAACTCATTTAGTTACGGACACGTGTCCATTATCAGAGAAAAAAAAATGTAAAACACTATTACTCACTCTCCTCGAACCTCGAATTACCTCAGAGAGTCTCTCACTCCCCATACTCCACGTAACTGCCCTTTTCCCTCGTCGGTCTATCTTCCTCCCCTTCTCCCTTCCTCATTTCCATTGTAGATCGCAGTCAGCAACTAACGACCTTAGCATTTTTTTTTCAACGCTCCAACGGTAATGCTCTCTTTGATTTTGCATATTTTTTTTGTATTTTTTGTATATTTTTTTTTTGTTGGAACTGACGGTAGTGTCTGTGATTTATCATCCACACATTGTAGCATCTGATGGCCGATTTAGCTTTTTATTTCTACCTTAAGATCTCCATTTTTCATACATAAGTTGCTATGATTTATTAGGTTTAGAACTTGGGGTTCTTGCAGTTCATGGGTCTGATCGCGTGATATGGTATTTAATTAGATATGCCTATATTTCGCTCCTTTTGGAAGTTGCCGCTTAACTTACACTCCGGGTAATATTTGCTTAAACTTGGTTACAAACACTTTTTGACACCTTTTATTCAAATACTAAACTTTCTGGTCATTTTTGTTACGTTTAATATGATTTTTAGTATCTTTTTTCAAAACATCGGTCTTACACTAAAGCTAATTTCGCTAATAATTTCCTAATTGATATCGATAGGCGATGACTATATGATCTAAAAATATCGTCTGAAAAACAGTCAAAGCCGAGTAGAATATTCAAACAAATGCGTGCGGAGGCTCGGTTGTTGAGGTGCTCGTCACAGCAATCCAAGACGGCCGTGACCCTAGACATTTTTGCCTAACACATGTAGTGAGTGACCCGCCCGCGCTAACGCATGCGGGGTTCGCCGCATGAAGAACACCGGGTCAACACCTCGAGTCTCCTTCACCTCCACGTGAAAGCAGAAACTGGAAAAAAGGAATAATGGTGGTCTTTTTGATAGTCAAACGACACCACAATTTCCCCCCCAAAACCAAGAGTTCAACGAAGTGGGTGGACATACCAGTCATGACAGCACCGTGACTTACAAAGTGGGGGTGGTAGTAGGCGAAAGCGACGCTGCTTTGCAACTTGGATCTACCTCATGGACTCCAATAATTTGTCCAGCACGAGACTTGAGAGTTTTTCTTGAGGGACTACAAGTTAGAATTGTTGCTTCACAAGTTAGAATTTATTGGACTACAAGTTAGAATTGTTGCTTCACAAGTTAAACAGACAGAGATACATTTTTATGGTCTTAGTCAACCATGTAGGTACTTTTTTTAATTCTGCAAGCGACCCATAGGATTTGAAGATCTCTAATCGCCCGAATGCCATCTATTGGTTGTAACACCCGGTCATTATGATTATGCATTAATATCGGTTGTAGCATGGCTTATTATAATGTTACCGCGAAAACGTTCTTTTGTTTTTCAAGAAGAAAATGGTAAGGTTATCTAGGTTAAGTTTGGATAAGTTTTCCATTGTTTTATTTTCACGTGTTTAATTTGTAAGATGAATAAGTTTCTTTCTCCAAAACGATGAAAAAAGGTTTAGCATTGTTGGTATACCTTTTGCAAATGAACCTAATAACAAACAAAATTTTGCCAAATGCATTCTAAAATTGAGAAAATTCCGGTGAGCGGCATCTATTTTTAAACACCCTTTTTTTTTTTTGGGGGCAAATGAGAAGGTTTATGATAAGACATAATAATAATAATAATAATGAGTTGAATTTGTAAGTTCTTTGTCTCTAGTTTTTGAAAAATAAAAATAAAGCTAGACCTGCAGTGATCTTTTCCAAAGTAAAAAAATTGGAGACTAAACACACGATGCACGTATGTAGAAACTAAATTGCTTCGTGAGAAACCACTGGAACTTTGATGATTTTTTTGGACAGAAGGCGTTACAACTTTCACAAATAAGTAGCCATAATATACCAAATCATAATTTCTGCAAAATTGCACTTAGGGTGTGTTTTGATGAGGTACTCTAGGTGGATATTTCAATTTGACATAGAATTTAAAGATGCCTTGAGTGAATCCATTATTTCGTAACCACAACAGAGAATTTGTGAAATTCTAGAAGAAATTTGAAAAAGGAATTTGGGGAGCCTAAATTATCAGTTGAAATAACCACTCTACGCTAGTTTTTTTTATAAAATTTACATAAAAACTACATTCTGCTGTTCAATTATTATCCTACAACATCTATCATTAAAAATTACCAAACATAAAACTTTACAAATTTCCAACTTTTTAAAAACTTTTTATATCTTCAAATTTTAAAAATAAAATTTTTTAACTTCTTTGTTAATATTTTAAATTTTTTTCATCCAAGCATGCTTCACCATCCCACCCGTGTGAGTTGTTGTGATGACGTACGTAGACAAACGAAGAGATGCGGAAAAAGGGGGTGCAACAAGTGGTCGACTGCCAGAGTTGACCGGCGTTAACCAACACAATCCCTTTTCTGGTCCCACTCTCTTCCTCCCACCATCATTGACCCTTTTCACACCGCTGAACGTGCACCAAACATTTCGATGGGGTTTGGTTTTAATCTTCTCAACCTTTTCTCCTATGTTCCAAATTACTTTATCCAAAAATAATTTTTCTTATACAAAGTTGTTATAATTTTCGACATTCTTAGTCAAAAACTCAGGCGATTTTTATGAAAAATTGTCCTTCAACTAATACGGGCCTAGAGGTTTTCTAGTTTTTCAGTTTAAAAACTGCATCGACAGTGAAATTGGTGAATATCTCGATCAATGTTAAGTTTTTAAAATTTTGTGTCATACTTGAGCAAACCATCACTTCATCTAATTCATATCTTTTCGTTTTGATTCCCAAAACCAACAACTCTCAATCGTAATCAAACATAACAGGACAACCCGATTCAAGAGCTTCGTAGATTATACGTCTCTCGTTAGAGCATGCTCGTATCCGTTTTATTTTGCAAATACGCAAATACGTAGCTAGAGTCTTAATATCACAAGCTACATACTTCCATACTTGGGTCAATTTGCTTGACAGATTCTCTAATCTGCTTGAGAATTTAGTTCCAAAATGAGTAGAAGAACATGCTCATCATAGAAGGTTTTAAGCTATTACGTTAGCCAGTATCATCATCCACCTCTAATTAAGGCTTTATGTCTCATATGTACGCTTAAAGTTAACAAAACGCAGCTTGTCAACGTGACATAATAGGAGTGCACTTTTTGAACACATAGTCCACATAGTTCTAGACATGGTCTTTGTTTGTAATGGAAATAATAGAGTAGCAGGGTCCCCTCCTAAGGTACATCATTGACCTTTGTTCTCTGTCTTCTCTCAATTTCTGATGCACTCAAGCCATCTCTGATTGTCATGAAGTATGAGAATTTGACACATTATACGGCAGATAGCACAAGCCTATAGCTAGTCATAATAATTGTTTAGGAAGCAAGCTCTTGGGATGCTGTAACCTTTGCAATGGCTAAACTCTGGCCTCTCACTTTTGAGTCTCAATTGTTCCGTGGGCAACTGGGGATACATATGGAGTTTCACATGATCTAATCATCTAATCTTACTTTGCTGCTGCTTGTGAAATGACATGCTTGATGCTGATTTTGGACTACTATGTGTAAATTGTACAAAAGTATTTGACTCAAAATTAATTAAAAGATGAATGAAATAGGTCTACAGAGGTTATCTTTTGTAATACTTATTAGTAACTTCTCGACGTGGGATTACCGTCTCAACACTCTCCCTTACGTATAGTCAGACATGGATCTGGATCAACACGCTTTAATAACATGCAACGTCTTCTAAGTCAAAATAAGTTGGCAATAACGAGAGAGAGACTTTACTTATTAATAACTTTCCAACGTAAGGTTGTGACCTCAAGACGAAAGGAAGGCAGACTGCCTATGTTTTTGCACTAAATTCAAAACAATGACGGGTACGCTTCATTTTCTGAATGTCTCGATGACCGTTGGTGTTATCATAATTTTCGGAATACAAAAGCATGTCATTTTAAGACACTTTCTTCAGCACACCTTTGAACACACCACTGCTACTATATTGTACTTTTTTGCGTGGGAGAAAAGGAAAGTTGTTCCTTTCAAACCAGCATTTTCATAGCATGCTCACCGGCGTTTACGATCTTCCACAGATTGACATTAAAAATTCCAGTAATGTAACGACTAGGTTCAATTAATTCGGCTAGATGATGCATTAAAGTCAAAATACACACAACAAAAGCCGATCAACATCAACAATGGGAAGATGAGATGAACTGGATATGTGGTCTTTTCAACACCTTTTGACTACTTAATTTGATGAAATGGGATTATGGTTTTTAAACTCTTATCTTGTCACTAATAAGATTACACTATCTAACACCAGTATATGGTACTTGTTTTTTCTACCACAATCATGGGAGAGGGGAATTGAACCTTGCATTTCTAGATGAAATAATGTGTCTCGTTAACCATCATGACCTCTGGATTTGGTGCTTTGTTACTAGGGTTGCCAATGTCGCATTAGATCGATATGACCGTATTTTATGATATGAGTTGGATATAAAAATGATGAGAAACCGTACGCATCTTAAATTGACATCACAATGCCCGTATTTATCGTAAGATACAAGTTTCAGAAGCGAACGACCAATGGATTTGTACGTCAAGATGTTTCTTTATTCTTTTTTTTTTCCTTGAGCGTTTCACTTGAAATTGTGTTTTCTATCCTTGTCACAACTAGAAACAACTGGTGTTAGATAGTGTAATCTTGATACTCTACACTAAATTAGGTTAACAGTGTAAGTAGATATATTTTTAGCAGGTGTTTAGTTCTCCATATGGTTTACAAGTAGATCTAATTGATCCGATCGATATGATATATATATACACCACCAAAAAGTGAATACGCCATATGGGTTTCGATTTAGCAGCGCTGTTTGTTAATTAGCCGGCAAGTGTGACTTTTTGCGCGGAAAGACCTAATTTTTTTTGCTCAGGAACTGCAATAATTCCATTATAATGTTAGTCTAGAAACCAAATATCCTAGGTTTGAACTTGGTGCAGATGGGGGAATATATTAAGTGCCCAAAGGTCGTAACACTAAACCTAATTTGAACTGCTTCGACTTTCGACATTTTGATCACTCAGTCCAACTCAACAACTTCTAGAGAACTTTGCCACTGATCCAACAGTTCAACTTTCAGCCAAATTAACCAAAAGAAAGGGTCTTCAAAGGATTCATGCTTTCCTACGAATCTATATAGAATTTGAGAAATGATTTACGCAGAATTATTTTTGCCTCACTCAAAGGCAGTGAATGATGTGATACATGAATGCAATCACCCATTTGTAAGACCCGCAGATTACATCGTATCTACTTGAAAGATACAAAGGAATATAACCAC
This sequence comes from Escallonia rubra, assembly GCA_033065855.1. Lineage (NCBI taxonomy): Eukaryota > Viridiplantae > Streptophyta > Magnoliopsida > Escalloniales > Escalloniaceae > Escallonia > Escallonia rubra. Next base: position 33,859 of record JAVXUO010002817.1, on the reverse strand, counting down.
ACAAAAGATCCTCACAGTATTATGAGAAAAGATCGTCGCCTTCCTTTGTAGTCAGTCATACCTTATCCCTTATAAAGCCTCTTACCATCAGCATTTTTTTTCCATGGACAAGGGAAGAGGTAGCCTTTTCAACTTTAGACATGGAATAGCTCCCTTTCAACACCTTCGGCTACCCCTGGTGAGAGAGAGTGGCTTGCAAAAACCCTAAAAATATGGACGAGCTTGACGAACGCAAGGTTAAGGGTGTCCCCAGTCACTTGTCCTCCCCTGTGGTTGCCTGCAGATCTCTCCTAATTATAAAAACTTTTATGTGAACTTAAGCCGTCGCGATTCCTCGTTCTTACATGTGATGCTTTTAACTTTGCTCATTTAAACACGTTTAATCTTATTTCTTTCTTTTGTACGAGCGCTGCTTTTCTGGTTGTTACCCTTTACTTGAGGCGTGTCTTGTAATGTTTTCCATTTTATAAAAGCTTGTCGTTTCAAAGAAAAAAAGAAAAATTAAAGTAGCACGTTTCGGTCGAGATATTTTTCAAATATTTACTATAAATGATGATGTGACAAACAATTGGTCGAGTATTTTAAATCACTGAGATAACTCTTTGGGTAGTCCAGTCAAACATTGCAACCGTGCCTAAAAAGACCCTTCTGACTTGTCATGTTGGTTTTATTATTTTGTTGTGTATCTTAACAAAAATTCGCCCTACATGCCCACCAAATAATAAACTCATTTATCGACAAAAAAAAAAAAAAAAAAAAACTCATTTACAAACATACCAGTGACAATGTAGTGGATTAATTAACTCAAGGCTTTTGTAAGGTACATGAACCGATAAAAAAAAATTCAAAAGCTCATTACTTATTGACTTTTTTGAGTGAGTATACTGCTTTGACAATAACAACTAGCATCCTAAAACAGATTTATCAACTTTTCTTTTGTCTCAAATCTGTTTCCGAAGTAAACCGAATTGAAGTCCTCGGATGGCTCAAAACAAGTTCAATAAGCCAATTCTAAACCTTTTTAAAAAAAAAAAAAAAAAAAACGAAACGAGGAATTTCTAGATGAAGTGAAAGAATGAATAATACTTCAGCTAACATTCTAGATAAGAATAATTCTCAAAATGTGTCAAAAAAAATCAAAGACGTATGTTTCCGATAAAGGCGTATCGTTTTTGCCCAAGCCATTTCGTGTTGCTGCATCAACATCAAGTGAGGGCATAATCCCCAGTTAACGATAAGAAGATGATTATTCCTTGGAAGTGTGTTCAAGTCCAATAATTTAAAAGCAGGAGAGAACCAAACAGCTAATGCATCTATTTCCAGCTTGTGATAGCAATATATATGCTGCTACTGTCTTTTTCTATTCTTTTTCAGGCTTACGAAAATATATATATAAAATAATTTTAGACAAAGATTCCAAGGTTGGTCTTGTATCTTCCCAAACAATACTTTAAGACCAACGTCGGACGTTGATCACAGCCAACTTGCACGTGTGCCCCCCCTCCCCCCTCTCCGCCATTGTGGTTTGGACACGTCTAGCAAATCCTTAGATATTGATGAGAATTGTCGGATAACGATCCCGGTCTAGAGCATCCGTGCGGCAACAAATTTAGTGTTAATAGTTTTTATTGTAAAATTTTCGTAGGAATAATCTTTTATCGCTAAAATATATTTAACGATGACATTATAGCAGAGAATCTTAATCCGAAGTTCTTACCTAAGAGTTGGTTCTTATGAAGCTTAGCTTTGTGTTGTCGCTTTGATTTTTTTTGTATTTTCAGCTTTATGTTTTGAGTTTTTCTTTTGTTCGCTTGTAAATTCAGTTTCTAAAAATATCTAAACCAAACTATTCACTAACTTTTGGGAAACATATTACTAGAGTTCATCTCATTCATTTTGGCTTATAATGTGGTATATAAGCAACATACGGAACTCTTGTTTTTCAAGTCAAATACATAGAAACAAAAACAAAGAAAATGGTAACCAAACGAATCAAGTATTAGGAGACGCGGACCGGGTACCTTTCTCTGCTGCAAACTGTGGCAATTAGAGGGTCGGTCACAGTTGATGATTATCCATGATAACAAGCAGCAAAAATGTCTTCCTTCTCAAGCAAAGATTTTCTTTTAGGTTTTGGGTTTGCTTCAAACCGTAATAACGTATGTTTCGTGGTCCTCGATAATTGATAAAACGTGAAAGATGATAATCGCACTCCTAAGTCAAGTCTTAATAGATTTTAGGGGTAGTTATAATTGATACTGTCTGAACATTTATGGGGATGAATTAACGTGACTTGGTTCAAATGAATAGTGAGAATATCAATTCTAGATATGAGAGACAATAAAATTATTCAACTTCCAATGGTTTTTTTAAACAAATCGAATCCGAAACCTATTAATCATTAGGGGAGTGACTCACAAGACTTATATATTGAAATATTAGTTATCTTTTCTCGATACATAATTCATTTATGGCAAGACTTCTTTTGAGTTAGTCAAACATGTAGATGAACTAAATTTGGTAGTTGGAATTAAATTTGAATTGTCTGTTGGCCAAGATCGGCTTGTTCTGATAACACGTAAAATCATTCGACTCAAAACATATCCCCCATGAGATCGAGGAGAGACTCACAAAGTTTTAAAAACTGTAGTATTAATTAGTATTTTTTTCATGTACAGTTAATATCTCAACTGTCTCTTAGCAATTAGTTAAATGTCTTTTTATTTATTTATTTTATTAAGAATAAAAACGTTGTAGCAACAATAAAAAAAATCAGTTATAAGAATAGAGAATCCTTAGCGCAGAACGTATCTAACACCATCAGACATAACACTCTTTTTCGATTCTTAAAAAAAATTATTTAGAAAATAATTTTTTTGGCTTTAACAATTGTAAAGCTCAAAGCTCAATAATTTTCTTCAATTGAATTCTTATCTTCCATGTTTCACAATCATCACTTTTTCAAACGAATCTTACCAACTATGAGTTGGTCAAAGACAAAACTCACTTACAATGGTAGGTATTTAATTGAGTATTATTGGACGGATCTGAAATGTTCCTTGGGACAATAATCAAGGTTGCATCACACTCGCCTACTAGTCACATTAATATAAGTCTTTTGAACCAAAATTAAGAGAATCATCACAAAGTAGATATGAGGTTTGGGTGTAAAGTGGTCCAAGGCTAAAAGGCTTACAGGTGAACCAAAAAATTATGTTTATTTGCTCAAATATCTGCGTGTACCAACAAATCAAACCGTACACTTTACTTTTTTTGTTTAAGTTTTCATATAAAAGTAAAAGATGATGCCAATAAGACGCTACCTACGTGCAAACTTTGGTCAACAGTGCTACAACTGCACCTAAGCTTGGAACACTATTGCTTTGTTTGCCCATCTTCATTTGATGATATTTTGTCATCGTTTTTTTTCTTCTTCTGTTCTTGCTAGATTTACATAGGGTCACGCTGACAATCAAAGGGCCATCACGTAAACACTTCAAAAATTCTTTTTCCATTTTTTCCCCCAGGTTAGTAGGTTTATTTTGTGCGGCTTATAATCAAGTCATAGAACGCACATTAGATCAAGTATAAATAAGTAAAATTTCAGTACGCAACAGATAAACATTGCGCAGTGCTCGACAAAGCAATTTTTGTTTTGTCAAAGCAAAAACCGCCATATACAAAAACTTCTTTAAGAAAATTATGCTTCTGCTCGCGGAGTAAAGCCTTTTCTAATAGAAATTAAGGGTGTCCATGCCAATGGTTGGGGAGGGGAGATGAATACAAAACTTCAAATATGCTCTCTCTTGGAAAGCTAAGGTGCTCTTTGCGTAATAACCTTAGCTTTCCTCAGACTTTGGGTCTAAAGACAGAGAACAGGATACTGTTTGTTTTATCTGCGGATGGCAATGAAATGTGCTCATAATCATGAAGGAGCCAAGTGCTAACACCATTTGAGGATTATTCTAAGACCAAAAAAATAAAAATAAAGAAATGTTTGACTGATCAGTTGATACATATTTATATGTTTGCACTAGGATCGCTGTTGTACATCATCCCTACTGCAACTGAAAAATGTCGCTGAATGCATTTTATTCAAAAAAATAAAATATATATATATCATTATAAATTTTAACAACAACGATAACTTAAATATTTCTGGTGTTTTTTTAATACTAAAACAGCGGGGGCAAAGGATCCATCTCCATATATGCTCCCCAAATGCTTGTTTTGCAGTATGCTCTCAACCATTATTTATGGGAATGATTAACACGGAAGGAACCCTATTCTCTTTTCATTAAGGGTGGATGAGAATTTTTCTGAATTGAAAGGTGCTGTTTTAAAGAGACAAATTAAAATATTATTTTTTGCTGCTTTGACGACTACTATATATAAGCTACGGAATTGATCAATGAGACATATCAAAGTCACTCACTACTCTAGAGGAGATTTACTGGATTTGTTTTGCTTCCCCCAAACCAAATAAGGGAGACAGACTTCAAAGAGTGAGTGAGGGTTGAGACAATTGATAATGAAGGTATGAAACTCCAAAACCTTCCTTTGCCTTTCTTGTTTGTCTTTCTTTGTTATTTTTGTTCATATATTCTCTTGTTTTGACGTACCAATTCCGAGAAGGCAAAATACTACTGGCAGCGTAATTTATGTCATACAAGTTACGCATTAGCCATAACTTGTAGGTCCATGCGTACTCCCTCTTGGAATAATAATTATTATTAGTAGCGTAATGTATTACCCGCGTCTTTACTTAGCCCCCGAAATTTTGATGTCTGACCCTTATTTTTACGGTGCATGAAGTTGCATGACACAAGTACAATCAATTTATGGATGCATTAAAAGTACTTTGAGATATATGATTTTGGGGGACTTAATGCTACTTGCTCAAGGAATTGGGTGTATAAAATTTGGAATGTTTTTACACTTTTTTTGGTCAGTTCCTGGACTTAATCCAATTATTGTATACAAACTAACACAACTCTCAATTAGGAAATGAGAACCAGAAATATCTTAACTCGCTCCACCATACCAACTTGTGTGGTCACTGTACGTGGTCTACGCTACCTACCTTCCAAACCAACCATATCTACTGCATATATCTGATATGTACGTAGCTCTCGTATCTTTGCCTTTTCCACCCTCATTTCCCTTCTTCACTTCATTAAATTTTCTGGGACCGATAACGAAAGGAGTGAGTAATAACAAAAAGAACGGAGGAAAAACAGTTAAGCGTACATTAGTGTGGCATGAATACGACTGATCAAAGCTAACAAGTGACTTTTTTAAAGTGTTAGCGGCAAATAGTGATAACTAAAACTTTAGGTGACCAAAAACGTAAATATAATTCAAACCAATCTTTCTAATTTATATGTGAAGCAAATATTCTTATTTTTTTTTCCTTTACTATATGAGTACACATATAACACAAACGCGTGATAAGTGAGATTTTTTGTCATCATGTTACAATCATCTTAATCATTCAGTTACGGTCGTCTTTACTTTAACTATCAAAAATAAAACAAAAAACTTTTTATTTCATTAAGAACGAGGATCCGAGCACAAAAAGCGACAAGGATTCGAGAGTTGCACCATTTTAGAGAGATCCAAATTCAAAGATACAAGAACACGAAGTTGCACCTCATTCGAAAGGATCCAAATCCAAAACTAGCCAGCACCGCATTAGTAGAGTCGGTAATTGACAAAACCGCGTCTGTTTTTTTGCACCTTTATCGCACGTGGCTGATCTGTGTACCCATTTTCAGTTTTCTCTTCTGCTCGGTGCTTACCACGGCACTATATATACCCCCTCCATGCCCCGTTTGTATCTCATCTCAATTCACTCTCCCTACTACCTCTAGCAGAGACCCCCATAGCCCATACCCCCTCACCCTCACCTTCTTCTTTGTTTTTTACTGTGATTGAAGCACGCCCATATTGCCAAAGAGTCCTGATATCAACTTGGGTTCTTGTATTTCTTGAAAAGTGTGTCCAACCCATTGTCAGCACTGGGAAACTGTTACAGAGTGACCCATTAGGAAACAGCTGCTAGCCTATCTTTCTGCACAAAGTTTAAATACAGTAACATTCAGTAATAGAGTTGGAAGCTCCCTTTCTTGCGTATTTCTTTATCTAATACACAAGCTTCTCTGTTTTCTTGGACAACCAAAGATGGGTGACAACACTGCCTCAAAGAACCACGCAAACCACCTAGTCTTCGACCTCTCGGCCACCGTGCTACCTCCGGGAGGCTCCAAATGCTTCGACGACGATGGCCGCCTCAAAAGAACTGGTAATTTTCCAGAAATTCCCACAATTAGAACTTGCCTGTGTTAGTTCTTTGTATTTGTCTGTTGGTTGCTTAGAAGTTTTTCCTCTGGGTTTGTGTGTTGTGTAGGGACTGTTTGGACAGCAAGTTCTCATATCATAACAGCTGTGATTGGTTCTGGGGTTTTGTCTCTGGCTTGGGCCACTGCTCAACTGGGTTGGATTGCTGGTCCTACTATGCTCTTCTTGTTCTCCTTTGTGACTTATTACACTTCTACCCTTCTGTCTTCTTGCTACCGCACTGGTGATCCTGACACTGGCAAGAGAAATTACACGTACATGGAAGCTGTTCAAGCAAACCTTGGTAAGGTTCAATCTGACGCGTGCAGAAAATGGCTAGTGGGTTCGTTTTAAAAGTTCTAAAACTGATCCCAAAATCATGTTTCTTGAACCTTTTCAGGTGGCTTTAAGGTCAAAATTTGTGGGGCAATTCAGTACCTGAATCTGTTTGGAGTTGCTATTGGGTACACTATTGCAGCATCCATAAGCATGATGTAAGTGCGAGCTTATATATGGTTAATGTTTTATAAAGTGTAGCACGGCCTTAAAGTACTACTCGTGTTGGGGAACAGGATGCTAATTGTACCTTGGGTTTTGACCAAACAGGGCTATTAAAAGGTCCAACTGCTTCCATGAGAGTCATGGCAAAAATCGTTGCGAAATATCAAGCACTCCATACATGATAATGTTTGGCGTCGCGGAAATTATTTTCTCCCAAATCCCTGACTTTGATCAGATATCCTGGCTTTCAATGGTTGCCGCGGTCATGTCCTTCACATACTCTACAATTGGTCTTGGCCTTGGAATTGCTAAAGTTGCTGGTAGACACATTAATCTATACTTTGCTTTTAGTCCATTGGGTTTACTGGAGCAGCCTGACTTATACTTGCTTGCTTAATCATCAGAAACTGGGAAATTCAGGGGAAGCCTCACTGGAATAAGCATTGGAACTGTGATTCAAACACAAACTGTGACTCAAACACAAAAAATATGGAGGAGCTTCCAGGCACTTGGGGATATAGCTTTTGCCTATTCTTACTCCCTCATCCTTATCGAAATTCAGGTGCGATTCTCAAGCTTGCTATTGTACTCGTAGATTGATCAAACATAAGTCCCTTTTGGTTATGGATTGATTGAATCTAATCTGAGTTTGTGGTAATACGTAACAGGACACAATCAAATCCCCACCATCCGAAGTCAAGACAATGAAGAAGGCTACTCTACTGAGTGTTGCAGTGACAACCCTTTTCTACATGCTCTGTGGCTGCATGGGCTATGCTTCTTTTGGAGACCTAGCACCTGGAAACCTCCTTACTGGCTTTGGCTTCTACAACCCATTTTGGCTTCTTGATATTGCCAATGCTGCCATAGTTATTCACCTTGTTGGTGCATACCAAGTTTATTGCCAGCCCCTTTTCGCCTTCATTGAAAAACAAGCAGCAAAACATTTCCCAGAAAGTGAATTCATCACCAAGGAAATTCAAGTCTCAATTCCTGGTTTGAAGCCATTCAAGCTCAACCTTTTCAGATTGGTCTGGAGAACTCTATTTGTGATGCTAACCACCATCATATCAATGCTCATGCCATTCTTCAACGACGTGGTTGGAATTCTTGGAGCTTTTGGATTTTGGCCTCTCACTGTTTATTTTCCAGTGGAGATGTACATAGCGCAAAAGAAGATACCAAAGTGGAGCACAAGATGGATATCTCTCCAAATTCTTAGTGTTGCTTGCCTCATCATTTCTATCGCGGCGGCTGCTGGTTCCTTTGCTGGAGTTGTTCTTGATCTCAAGACTTACAAGCCCTTCTCGACCAGTTACTAATTCAGCACAATTCTAATTAGAGCTGATTTCTGCAAAGAAGAAAGAACTGAACTCTAGGATCTGAATTTCTTGTTCATGTTCAAAGCTAGCCTAAATGGTGATGCCACTATTAATGTTGTTTTACTACTTGAGGAAAAGGCCAGTGCTTGTTTGTAAGTATGTTGAATTCACCTATGGGTATTCATCCCAGCGATGTAACTTTCTGAATTTATCAGTCAACGTAGGGAAATTTAAAGCTAAGCCTTAAACGTACACCTTTGCTACTGAAAGATACTTGCTATAGTTCATCTCCATCGTCATCAAATATTACACAGCTTTAACTTCAAAAAGTCTTGTTCTTTGTCTCGTACAATATAAGCATACAGTACACACAAGTCTAATGGGGTCACGGTAGATATGAAAGATTTAGAGACATGAAAGAAAAAAGTGCAGGACTTGATTAGTTAATCATAACAAGATGTCCTCTCAGTTTGAAATACTCCACTTTCTATTACACAAAGCAGCTTCCATGGTCAATTTTTTTGCAAGGTTTCTGACATTATAGAAACTTAATTGTGGTACTCAGCTCTCCGTATTTCTTAAGACGACCCACCAAGCTTTTATTTGTTTTGATGGATTAGAAAGAATTAGAATCTTTTAAAGATTGAAATGGACAAGCACAACCAAAGACTGCAAATTACTCTTGATAATGTAGCTCATTTGATTGATTTCGACAGTACCAATCAGAGAAAGACATCGCTATTTAAATCTCACTGTCACCATTCTTGAGGCGAATTATCAGTCAATTGGGCGTGACATCCGCTTGGATAGCCTTGTTGCTGTTAAACAAGATTTATATGCGGAAACGAAACCATATATAATTTCAGGTGACGCTATTGTTGCAAAATATTAGTTCTTATTATTCTGTTTAGAAAACCCATTATCAAGAGATTTAGAAACTAATTTATAAGTACATAGCAAAAGTGACAAATAAAGGAAAAAAATCACTGGCCTGTGAGCGACATAGATTATTCATTTGCTAACTTTAAATCGTAGTTATCTCACTACGTGCAAGTTTTCGTGAGAAACAAAGATGCAAGTAGGCTCATAGCGACGACGTCTCCTCTGATGGTACGACTGCAGGAAGACTTGCGAATCGGCCCGATTATATTATCCACATATTTGATACTCCCTCCGTTCCTCATAAATTGATCATAATTTCTTTTCGGGCCGTCTCACAAAAATTGATCACTTCTAAATTAAGAAAGATTATGTATGTATTTTTACATATTTACTATTTTTATTCTATTTCTCTTTCCACGTTTAATTCTTTACCAACTCATTTTCTCTCTCCTAGCCCACCACTTTTTATACTTTTTTATTCTATTTTCTTTCTTTACATTTAACTCCCTACCAACTCATTTTCTCTCTCCTAACCCACCACTTTTTATACTTTTTTATTCTATTTTCTCTCTCCACATTTAACTCCCTACCAACTCATTTTCTCTCTCCTAGCCCACCACTTTACACTTTTTTAATTTTATTTTTCTCTCCACATTTAACACTCTACAAACCAATCTCTTCCCCCATATCTCTCTAAAGGGTAAAATAGAAAAAAACACACAATATATAACCTAAATCTTTAATATGCGTACAAAGTCAAACTGATTAAATTTTTCAGGACAGAGGGAGTATAAAAATATCTTTGCGTCAGTAACGCTACTGTCTTTCTCTTGTACACTTACCTAATTAACTTTGTCTAATATTTGTTTAATTTTGCCTTACACTTGTCACGGCTAGACATAACTCATTTATATAAAGTGAAAGGGTGCAACAAGAATGTTCGTAAGTATTGAGGAAGATATTGTGAATAGAGAGACAGAAACCCTTAAAAAGAAAGACACTTATTTTGGAGGGAGTTTCAAAACTTCCAACAGGCATGCCATTTACTTGAATGCCTGAAGTGCAGTCAAAGATAGAATATGCATAGCTGCATGTACCTTAAGGTGACAGAAGTGCGTAGAATTTTACATAATGCACATGGCAGGAGCGGGGTATGAGCAAGAAGATGTACAATTGTAACGCATTACGTATTAAGTCACAACCGCTGATAACTTATCGTTGGCTGTCGTAGATTCATCCAACCCTTATAAGAATGATGTTGCACTTGCATTGCATAGTACCTTCGCAAGGACCACCTATAGTGCTTGTTCTGTGAACACCACTAGCTATAAAGGAACACAGAGACTATCCAGGCCACCCAAAGCCATGCAGAGAATCATATGTTGCTGATCAAATCGGATCTGATTGTTATGAACCGGTGGAGTTTCAAACTCAAACTGCCAGTGACCTTTTTGGGAGGACGCAAGCTACAGTCCATAATTTCCTTTTTTTGTGCAGTCCATTTTTCGCAACAAGCAACCGAACTTTTTTGGTCATCTATGGACCATCCACTTTGTCATTAGCCCCACCACCAATATAGTAATGGATGGACGGAAGGGGCTAAATCACAACCATCAAAAAGGGAATGTGCTCTGCTTGTAGTGTCCTTATAATAATCTTTCGAAAGGCATAGGTCTTTGTGGTACGCTCAATGGTTAGTTCATGGCATGACATGTAGAAGGCAAGAAGGTGCTGGTTTAATAGGGCAGAGCAGATCACATATCTCGTTGGTCTACAATTGGTAGCGCCGACGCTTTGCGCCTAGTCCGTCCACTGAGCATTACTTTGTCTTTTTTTTTTTTAGAGGGTAAGAATTGCAATTATATATGACTCGAGACCTTGAGGTCACATCTCGAGGTCCTTTGCCATCTCCACCACCCCTTGGGGTTTGAGCATCACTTTGTCATGTGATGGTTCCTTACCACTTGAAAATTTCACGAACTAGGCTTTTCATGTCACTGATTGTTGGAAAAGAAGAAATTTTTTTTTTCCTTTGAAAGCGTAGTAAAATTTTCCTTTGGTTGGACGCCTCAAATTTGACATGTTAGTATAATTTCAGCTCTTTACAACTTCACGTATGGCATTCTTGCAGAGGTTAATAAAGTATCATCTCCCACTAGTCGTTTTAGTTGTAATTTTTGGTAAATGCGACGGAGAACTGACCTGTACAAATAAACATATGCCTAGAGAATGAATATCATCCATCCATACTTATTGTCTGGCTGACTTGAAAAGAAAATTAAACAATCAAGTACATCTATGATCCTGTGGTTAGGATGAAATTCTAGTCAAAGATACAAAGTTTGAAAAGAAGCAAACTGTGATCAAAGACAAGAAATTTGTATAAGGCGTGTTCATTCGTCATTGATTAATCTTTAAAGAAGTACACTTTTTTGTTGATGTCATAAATACTTTATTTTTTTGAAATGCCAATACTATCTTTATACAGTATGTGCCGTATAAGATTTTGAAACCTCAATTTTCAAATCAGGATTTGAAACCTAATTTTCAAACCCTAATTCCCTAATTTCTCTCTCTCTCTCTCTCTCTCTCTTCATCCCTCAACTTCAAACACCAACCACCACCATGGCACAATCTCAACACCATCATGGCAGCGCCTCAGCACCACCACCGCATCATCACAACACCCACCAACCAACCATTGTACCACCCCAACACCACTAACTATCTCGACACAACTATCACTAATCAGAATTTTCTTTTGCGGAGAGAGACAAATGCACACAAAGACACATATGCTCGCATAAAAGAAGCACATAGATCTGCACAAAATAGAGTCACCAACACCCACACAACTGTCACTGCTAACAGTGATGCTGCATTTGCCACAAGTGCTTATGGAAGGGGGAGGAAGGTGGTGGGTGTCACCATCAAATCCCTTAGAAACCTCTATCAATTAATGACGGTGGGAGAAGGAGGACTGTGGAGGTGGTGGAGGCAATGATGGGAAGAGAAAGGATGCTGACTAGGCCTGGCAAAATGGGTGAGTGGGTTGGGTTTGGATTTGGGTTAAATGGGTTTGGGTCAAATGGGTGATTGACCCATATAGACCCATTTATTTGTGGGTTAATTATTAAATGGGTTGGTTTAACTCGTTATACCCATTTAACCCATTTACACCCATTACACCGTCCGAGTCAGACCTTCGTTTTTCCGGCGACGTCGCCTGAGCCAGGTGACCGGCGTCGCCCCCAGCCCCTCTCCTTTTGCCCGTAGCTGCCCCTCTACCAGTGCCACGTCCGCTTCTAACTTCGGATGCAACCTCGCTGCCTACCCTTCTCCTTCCTCCCTCCATCCCTCCCTCCTTTCCTGTTAGATCCCCGCTACCCGACGTCGCTCCATCCAGTTTCTCACCGATCGGTCGTCAGATCGGCTGTTTCGTCCACCACCGATACTCAAGGTCCTAGCGACCAGCGACCAGCTCACCACCCTTAACGCACAACCCCAAATCCAAACGTCACCACCACCATTTCAGATCCAAACGTCACGGGTTGAAGATCGATCATCTGTCTCCCAAAGGCTTTCCAGATATGAGCCAAGATCCATGCCTTCGTTGGAATTATTAGGTGAGGGCGTCGCTGCAGTGATACCGGTGGTGATGAATCACTGCAGTGACACCGGTGGTGATGAAGCCACTGCATTGGCAGATATTGGGGGAGTGGCGGTAGCGACGGTGGTGGTGACGAAGCGGCAACAAGGAGTGTAGGTGAGTGGACGTCGCGGGTGAGTGGAGATGACGATGGCGGCGAGTGACGACGGGCTTGGTGGCTTGCTCAGGGAAGAAAGAGAAGAAATGGACGGGTGTTGTATTAGCCGGGAGAAAGGAACATATAATTAAGTTACGTGGAAAGTTATTAGTCAAACAAGTAAAAAAATACTGTAAAAAAGTGTTGATGGTTAAATGGGCATCCATTTATAAACCATAAAAACCAATGGGTTGCAAAATCTTTGACCCATTTATACCCAATTATATAATTCAATGGGTTTGGGTAATTTTTAAGTGGGGGGATTTGGGCGGGTAAACGGGTTTGGGTTGTGATTGCCACCCCTAATGCTGACGTTAGCAGTGATACGGTCGTGGTCACTGGGGTAGGGGCTGGGATGTGGCGGTTATCGCTATTGGATACGGCAGGGGATGTGGGAAACGGTAAGGGTTGAGGGATATGGTGTATTTTATTGATTTGCAATGGTATGTGGCAGTGGTGGCTGGTCCATTGGTCTATGATGTAGGCACTGGTCTTGCTGCTTGGTGGGCGGGTGATGGTGGGTACTACTTGGTGGTTGATGGTTTCCTATGATGTTCTCACTGAAGAGCTTCATCGACAATAAGACACATAAGCGCGCGCACACATATACACACACGCGCGCGAGCACATTCAACCAGTTCCAATCGAGTTGGGGTAATTTTATGAGAGTGATAAGGGCAATTAGGTCAGCATGCACAATCTTTTATGCAATATGGTTTTCCTTCTCAAAGGACATTGTTGATATTTGCCAAACTAATAGACACGCATATTGTAATTTCAGGCTAATACTAGGGATTTGGATGTAATTAACCCAATAACAAACAAACTAATTTCAGCGTAATATTAGGGATTTGGGTGTAACTAATCCATTAAAAAAAGAAGAGGCTTCCAGGCTCTTTTCAAATAAAAGCTCAAGTTTATATCCCACATTGTTCGATAGTCAAATGGTATCAGAAGTTAATTTCATACCTTACTAGGTTCACCTCTTCATGTGAGTCAAAAATATGTTACCCACAGCTAGACCTGGCAAACGGGTAGGTACGGGTAAAATCCGGTCGGGTCCGGGTAAAAACGGATCGGATAATTTTTACCCGAATTTTTACCGGTAGGGTTTTTTAGGAACCGTACCCTACCCTTGTGGGTAGGGTATTACCCGCGGGTAAATAATAAAAATTTTGTTTTTTTTATTCACGCATATTGACTTAATTATTTTCCTTGAAATATTCCTTCACCAATTTCTACAATTAAACGGGGTTATTATAATTAATCCTTCTTGCTGTAACACAACAATACAATTATCTCAACATTCAAATCCAATAGAACCATCTCAATTTCATCATAACAAGCACATATATATCTTCAAATTCCCCAAAAATTACCTAAAAGTAAGTACCTAAGTTTGAAGTAGTAAAATTCATACAAAACATTAGCAAAAATAATACAAGTAAATCAAACTGTTGGTTAACAAAAATAATTTTGCTAGCTCCACTGCTCCAGTTTGAGTTACCACACTCAAAGTTGATCAGAGACCACGATCGGAGCTTGCTTCTCTGTGCGGTGCTAGGCGTTAAGACCAAAGGTTGAAGAAAAGTTTATCAAATCTGCAGCAGGATGTGGTAGATTTGCGGTGGGCTGTGGTAGATCTGCGGTGGGCCGTGGTAGATCTGGGGTAGAGTTGCGGCTAATTTCCAGCGAGCGTGAGACGGACAGTGAGGCGCCGTTGTTGTGGAGAATAATGGACTAGATTTGAGAGAGAGACGGAGAGAATGAGGTTGAGAGAGAGAGATGGCGAGAACGAGGTTGAGAGAGAGAGACAGAAAGACTTCAGAGGAAGTGGAGAGCGGCGGCAGAAGATGAGAGAAAAGGATGCAAATGACTGGAAAATGAAAACCCTAGTGCATATATAGTAAAAAAGTACGGGTAGCTCGAGTAACCCGTACCCGATCTGGATCAAACCAGAATTTACGGGTCGGTTCGAGTACGAGTCTATTTTCATCGGATCTCTTATATATATACCCGTACCCGAATTTTTTGACCGGGTACGGGTAGACCTGCGGGTTCGGGTCATATTTTGCCAGGTCTACCGCCACACCAGGTCTAACAATTTGCCAAAAATTTCTATACCTTGAAACCAATAAGAGTTGAACATTGGACCTTAGAAATAATTGCAAAGACCCTACCAGTGTTTGGTAGTGACTTTGCTATCCTTTAAGTGCCGATCCAAAAGGGATTATGTAGAAGACTTTGAATTGTGTTGGCAAACTCGTAAGTCCTACTAGAACGAGATTTGCATTGTAACTATCACTTTAAGATCCTTGAAGAATAAAATAACTTGAAAAAATTGTTCACATAGGAAAAATGGTTCACATAGGAAAAATGGGCTACTAGCAATTGGAGAAAGCTAAACATACTGTTCCAGGTGCTTTCTAAGGGATCGAGTCAAAGTACAAAGAGATTATGAGATTATTGATAGATTGGCTGTTCAACTCAATCGCCATTTGCATGCAGCTCATTCTTTCTTGAACCCGGAGTACTAATAGTCTGCCCTCAGACATCGAGAGTGATGAACAAGTTGCGACAGATTTGTGTGAATGCATTCAAAGGTCAACCTGATATGCCAATACAAGATGCCATTGAATGGCTAAGTACTAAGTATTCGGAGAGGAGGTTGTATTCTCGAATCCCATGTAAAAAAGAGTGAGAGAAAAAAAAGCACCAATGACTACTTTTTTTTTTACTTTTGTAATTTCACATTATAATTTATTATTATAGTGTGTACCTATGTAATTTCTTTTACAATTATTAAAAAAATAATTGTAAAAACAATTTATTATGAAATTATTTTCTTTGTTTTGTATATAGCTGCTTATTAGCTTTATAATTTTCATGTATTGAATAGCAGAGTGGTGGCTTTCATATGGATCATCAATACCTTACTTACAAGATTGGTTTTGAGTCATACTACTAGTGCTTCTTGCTACGATCAAAACTGTAATGTTTGCTACGAGCATGTAACTTCAGGTTGCGATAATAAAGTTTAACACTAAAATTAGTATTGCATTTCATACGTAAAATCATTAATTGCTATATAATTTATTCATTGCAGCTTCGTAGCAAGAAAGGATATGGCTTCAACAAAGTCACATAAATGATTTGGTGTTTGTGGAATACAATAGAATTCATGCGACATGATTGATCCTTTTCTCTTGGGTAAACTTAATGGAAATAATGAGATGTTGCTTTGGAAGTCTGATGAAGATGCAGACTAAAATGACAACGACGTGCTTGAAAGTGAACCTCTTTGTGACAGGCACCATTCAAGGTAAACATCATCACAAAAAGCTGCCAATAGTAGATCAATACCTTCGGTTCACGTTGTAGACGAAGAAAAGAAGTTGACAAGGAATTTCTTACGAATGTAGAGCCTATGATTGCCTTTGAAGAAAGCATTAATTGCTTCATTGACCCTTATTATGATAAGGATGAAGTGTCATGTTCACTTAATTAGAATTAACTACATCTCATTAGATTTGAAACTTTTTCAAGTGTTAGAAGTTTTTTAAATTCCCATCTTCTGAATTTTTTTTAATCATTTTATTGGTTTGATGCATAAAAATCCATTTATTTCTATTTGTTATATATCTTGCGTCTTTTTTCTAAAAGTCGCACATGTACACCTTGCGCATAGGTTCCTGAAATCCTTTGTGCCTTATGTGCGTATGTACTTTTAATAACAGCATTATGCCCGCCAGTCTAGTATTAGTATTTTTGGAAGTTCAACTCGGCACTTTTGAGGACAATTTCAGAACGAAGGCAGACCCCTTCCACAGTTTCTTCCTTCACCTTTAATACTGCAACACCTTTCCTCCTACCAATATACCAGGGAGGGTTGTGGTTGCCTAAAGGAAGTTCATTACAAGCTCGTGGAAGTTGAAAGAAACCTGCTTAAATTTTCAGCTGTTTGGATTGATGAATAAATGTAGAGCTTCTGGTTGCTTTTTCCATGCTGAATTATATACATAAGACATCCACATGTGCTTATCTAGAAAATGATCGAAAGCAAATCCTCAGAGCATAAAATGCTAATCGGTACTTGAAGATAATGGTGCACATTGTACATGTGCTGAAAAGTATGAAAAGAAGTATGTGACATGGAACGTAGATATCTTAGAGATAAGCAGTACATTACTTTTGAAAGAATTGGTGGAAGGGGTGATAAAGGGGAAGTTCAGCATACCGAATATCTTTACTGATATTTCGTGAGGTCACTCGAGAGCGGAATGTCATGACAAACTATATTAAAATTTCATTGCTAACGACTGTGATAGGCGTCACACAACAAAAAGATTGATATAGCTCATGAGAAATTTGGAGAACCAAATTTAAGTTTCATAACCAACTAATTAATATCACACGAGATGTAGAGGCAGTAACCCTCATCGAAAAATCACGTGAGCTTGCAGCAGGTTATAAAACGACCATGTGTGGCACCAAAAATGAAAAAAAAAAAATTACAGTAGCAATAAAAATCTAGTGTTCAACTCAAAAGTATGTTCATAAAAAGGATAAGCCGACCAGCCAAAAGATATAAATTCACAACTTTTTTGGGTAATGGTCATTGTATTATTATCAAAAAATGTGTACAATTCTTTGCAGTTTCTCAATCTTGCTTAACTATCATATTCAGTATACATTTACATAGAACAAAACCAGCAGTTCAAAATAAGATGCCATAGCCAATTCCCAGTTATCACATAGCTTTCTGTTGATGTTGTGTCCTGGTATTCTCTTCCAGCCTCTAACACACCACTGTATCCATGTTTTGATCAATTGCAGGGTGTGCTCTCTTGTGTTCTCTTGTTGCGTGAATACTCTTTCATTCCTTTCCCACCAAATCATATATATAGTGACTGCCATTCCCAACTTTCTGAGCTTAGCTTTGAAGCTTTTGCCTCTGAATTTTGTAGTAACAAAATTTAGGAATTGTTTCCAAGTGGACCACTGTCCTGAGATCATAAGTTTGTCACTAACAGTTTTCCAAATCTCCTTTGAGTAATCACAGCTCCAGAATAAATGATTTGTATCTTCCTTATGCATCTGACACAAACAACATGTATCATCTTCTATGCAATTCCATTTCTTCAGTTTCTTTTTGGTTCTCTTTGGTTCTGAGTCCATCTTTACAGAGCAACCACAGGATGAAGGCACACTTGTGTATGTTATCACTAAAAATTCACAACTTATTTCTGGCCGCCGTGAAATATAACTTAATATTAACCATGCCTGTATAAAATGTCAACTTGGATGTTTTCTCTAATTAAACAATGGTGATCCAACGTGCTAAAAAGCAATGTAGATGTAACATGCAATTCAGATATGTATGCGTCAGTGGCAAAGCTACTTTTGGAAGGATTGGTGGGCAAAAGTAGATTAGTTAATTAACAGATTCACACCTTTTTCAAGTCATCAGATTTGGGCCTTATAGTTTTAATGATTAACGCACATGGAAGAAGCATATCTCAAAACCTAAAGATTGTGTAAGTGGTGGTGGTGGTGGAGGGAAGGCAGCCGCCGCCCACGGTGGGGGGAGTCGTGGCTGGGGCCATGAAAGGTAGGCCACTGGATTTATACTTCTTTTCTCATGTCTTGGTGTGAGTGGGTTGCTAATTGTTAATGAGCTTTCCTAGGCAAGTTCCTTTGTTTTGCCTAACCCAATCATCTTCACCCACCATAAGGTGAAAAGGGTCATCAGTCCTCTCTTTCCCCATAGCTAATGATTTCTTAGGCAGCATTACAGAGGGATCTCCGGAACTCAAGGACGACAAGAGTAGCTTTTTTTCTGGAAAATGTGGTTGACAACCGAGGTCATGATTCATTCAAAAGTAGGTCACAGGATTAAGATGATTTCGGATGAACTAAAATCAGTGTAACATACCCGCACAAATCGATTTGCCAACTGAATCAATGCATTGTTGTGTGATCATGTGCTGTACAATTATTAGACAAAAGCTGTTGGAAAGTTTCAAAACTGTTTCTAGAATAATTAGTAAGCTTTCATTTCTGGGTTATAATAACACTTCATTGATATAATGTCTAAATGTTGTGACATTTTCTCCAAGAAGTATCTTTGCATCCTTTCACTTGATATAAAAAAGAGATATCTAGTAGAGGAAGAGGATCAAAGGTTTAATCAATTTTAGAAAAATGAGAAAGAAAGACAACAGAGATACTGCTGTTCAAGTATGTATTCCATATCAAATATGTGGATAGTTTGATCGAACGGATTTACAAGTCTTCCTATAGTCGTGTTATCAGAGATGACGTTGATATGAGCTTATGAGTTACATTTTGTATCGCTGTTACTCGTTAAAACTTTGACGAAGGGAGACAAGGGTTCAATTTAGCAAATGATAAATACATGCCTCTCACGGTCAGAGGTTCATTCACTTGGTTACTTTTTGCTCTGTACATACATATATGTATTGACTTAGCAAATTTTAAAAGAATTTGGTCATAAAAAAGTAAATACTTTTCGACAAAAACATATAAATTTCGTAAGCACCATTAAGGACCTTCTTCAACTCGCTCCCATGATCTCCTACATGGGCGCATGCACACGCACACGTGTTTGTTTTATGTTTCTTGAAGAAACCCAACTAAAGTCGTCTATATTATTTTTGTAAAACTTATGATTCAACGAGTTTCAAAAAGGAGTAAAAAGTGCATGATCTCAAAAGCCCTGATCAAAGTCGTAGCATTAGGAACTAGGAAGGGCAGATGAGATAGGAGAAAAGACTAAGGTGATTGTCGAATGATAAGGTCCTTCTCTTTCCCGTGTAAGATCACATGTTCGAATCCAACTCAATGTCTACAAGAAACAAACCGCCAAGACTAAGGTGATTGTCGAATGATAAGGTCCTTCTTCTTCCCGTGCAAGATCACATGTTCGAATCTTATGTCGGCGCAATACAACTACAGCCGAGGGCTAAATCTCCAGCAGGGGTCCTGGGGAGGTTGCTCACAAATCTTATAGCTACGAAGTGGAGACTAACCACAAATTCTTTAAATTTTTTGGCCCAATTAAATACCACACAAAGAGCCCACCCAGTTTGAACTCATACGGTGATGGAGCCCAACGGAATCATGCAAGATCCATATCAGATATTCAACATTAAAAGCCCACTATGTTTGGAAAAAGCAGCAAAAAGAAACGGCTTTACCGACAAATCACTTGCAAGGTGATAGCATAACGGTAAATGTCTCCCTCTTTCGAATCTTAGCTATGCGATAGTCCCACTGCCGCATAACATTTACTCCGTTCACTTTGTGTGTATCTTCAGATCTTATGTTTTCGTTTTTTCACGATGAAAGGATTGATGAATGCAAATTTCTTATTCCACGAGACTTCAACACCGACCTTGCACAAAAGAGGGAGAGACACATACCACTAAACTGTTACATTGGTCCCCAAGATATTAATATGAACATGTATAGATTGAATTGAACACAAATAAAAATTTTCAATACAAATAAGTGTTTGACTTGATCGTATCAAACGGCTTGAATTTGGAACTGGACCATTTCAATTCCATTGGTAGCACAGACACGACTCCATGAAATTTATTTTGTGTACTCCTCTCAATTGCAAATATTAGCTCAACACCTAGAATTTAAATTCCAATTTCCTTGAATCAATGGGAACGATCGAAGCATCTCCACCTACCGGCACCCCTCCATACCATCAGTCACTGCCATGTGACTACCAATCGCCCGCCATCGAACCACTTGTAGCTAGCCACCGATCACAACCGGGGCCTTGTCATTGATGGTCGACAAATCACCATCTTTGTACCACCATTGATGCTGAAAAGCTCCTAAAATGTTGCTGGCCCTAGCAGAAAAATTATTTGGCTCATTAGGATTTCATTTTAGAATTTTGAAGTAGATTCATACAATGAATTAAGAATATCTTCAACTCCACTCCAATTCTTAAAGAATTGAAGCGAAACAGAATACTAGTTTTCATTTCCTATTGATATTATTAGGCTTTGAAATGGATTATTAATTCATTTTAGATATTGTTTGATAAGTGAAGCTAATGCTCACGTGTTGAATTTCTTACAAACTTACAGCAAATTGTATGAAACCCGACAGAGTAATTGATAGCCGGTTTTTAAATGCAATATTTCTATGAAATATTGCAGATACATTGTAAAATAAAAGTAGTGCTAAATGCATTTTGATAACAAAAAACTGTTTCTATGAAACTGGGTTCTATTTGACAATACTTTCAGTTTCCAAAAAAAAAAAAAACTAAAGAGCAGTTAAATTTTTTTTTTTAAACAAAAACAAGTGGGTGTTTGATAATCCAGTTTTTATTTTGAGATCTTTTTTTTTGTGGTGGTTTGCGGTAGTGGTGGCCGGCCGCCGCAGGCGGGCGGTGGGAGGGTGGTGGTCTAAAAAAAAAAAACCAAAACTGAAAGCCGAAACTCATTTTTGGAGATTTCAAAAACAGTCTTGAATTTTTACACTGAAGAAGAAAAATACGAAAACCTAGTCAACAAACTTGTTTATTTTTTCAAGTTTTCAAAACTAAAAAAAAAAAACCTGTCAAATGGGGCCTAAGCGTTACTGCAAGAAAATCTGTATATCGGCAAAAAAAAAAAAAGTTTTTTCGCCGGTTCTGTAACTTGATACGTCGTCGTTTCTCCTCGCTGGTCTTCCC
The DNA here is from genome assembly GCA_033065855.1 of Escallonia rubra. NCBI lineage: Eukaryota > Viridiplantae > Streptophyta > Magnoliopsida > Escalloniales > Escalloniaceae > Escallonia > Escallonia rubra. Next base: position 12,284 of record JAVXUO010002817.1, on the reverse strand, counting down.
GACGCCGATCGACCACCTTACTCCGCCGTGGCGCACTGGGGCCACGATCTCGCCACCATATATATGCGGCTTTGCCTCCATTGTTTTCTGGGCATCATTCTTACTTTCAGGTAATTTTCGGGGTATGGATATGATCCCAGTTTAAGGTTTAGGGTTTCTAGGTAATTGACTTGTATAGTTTGTTATCTGCAATTGGAGTTTAGACATTTGGCTTAGTTAATGATATAATTTGAGGATTCAATAACCAGCAGCACCGTTGGTACTTATATTGTGGTGCGGCTTTTAGGAATATTTCAAAGGATGACTAGTCGGTATTGTACATCTACTATTAGGGTTTTGGTTTTTCATTCAATGCATTGTGATATCAAGGTAATGTGCTTTTTTAAGATTGCTAGATGCTTAGGTGAACGAGGGTCTGGGAAAAGGATAATGCAACTGGATACAAATAGTATGGACTTGGGTGTCGCAAATCTTAGCTGCTCCAATGGCACGGGCCTCGGATCGGTACATACGGAGAGGGGTCTTCTGTATGCAATACTAACGGTAAACTTGGATACATACTATAAGTCTCTGTAGTGATTTTCTTGGTGTAACTTTTCAGACGGATCTGATGTGCTTAGACCTAGCTGATTCATAGGCTGTTTCTTCACGCGGCCGGCCATAATCTCTACTAGGATTGTTTTGTAGATGCAGGGTTATATGGAACTGATCATTTGACCAATGCGTAAAAGATAGAGAGCCTTGTTAAAGTGGATGAATTTCCGATATATGCAATACATCTTATGGTGCTATCAGAGAATGCGCTTAAGTGGTTGCTCAATTAGTGAACAAAACTTTATCTTAAGCAACCACAAAAGGTAGCAAACAGTTAACACCCAGATTAAGCCAAGGAATGGATAGAGGGGGGTTTCGAGTCATAGGAATACACTGTAGGATCAAAATTACAAGGGCTTGCTCGCGGAATAAGAATTTTGGGTCATAAGCATACCGTCGTCTCTTTCCTTCTGATTGACAGCAAGTTCAAAACTAGATTGAATTACTCGCTGAGTCAAATGGCCATAGTTATCGATATTTTCTTCGGAGCTATCTGGTGTAGCTGATCCGTCTATGGAAGGTTTTATCCCAGCATACTGTTGCACCACTAGCACTGAAGCAGTTGACGAAAATTCTGATGTTACCAAAAGATCCCCAATAGAGCCTAGCTCCGGGCAGTCACTCCAGTCAGCTAGCCCTGCTGTTAGCGGCGATACCACTCCTAAACTTCTTCCTACGATGTACATATTAAAATTTTCTCCCATTGATTTTAAGGTTGCAATGGTTTCCGCCCCGTGATTAGCCTTATGTTCAAGAAACACGACTGATTTGTTACCCGTGTTCTTGTGCCGGAACTCGTTTATGAAACAATCGTCAAGTTGCCTTTCCTTTTCCGCGTCCATAGTCACAGATATAACCCCATTAGTTTCTTCCATTAACGACTCTACTTCAACTGGATTTTCGCCAGGTATAAAGCGCATAACTGTTAGGGTGGCCTTTGGGTGCCCCCCCATTCGCCATGCATAGGCCAGTGCCTCCCTGTCGTCACAGCCACCAATGTAAATCATGGCAATGTGGTGTGTGACATCTTTGGCATTGTCGTCTGAGTCCATTTCCAGATTGAACGAGCCAAGCCCGCGATCCACTATAATGCCAACAGAACAAGGCGCGTTGGCTAACACATTATCGTTTACGTCTTTGTAAGCAGGGTTGGCGTCCTCCAATCTGTTGTGGATTGTCTGGCGCCTATGAAAGGGAAGGACTATGAGTGCCACATCCTTGTCCTCGGCAATACTACAAATGTCCTCATGCATGGTGGCATATGACGACATGGCAGTCAGTGGCTGCACGGAGAACAGGGTGGATTCCCCCTCCAACTTCGCAAATGATTTGATAATTTGTTCAGTTTGTGCGTCTGCTCTACTGCGACTGTTATGTGAACTGGTCCCGCTCGAGCTGTGGACAATAAGCAAAGCGGTAGTTTGCCTGGTGAGTGGAATGAGCTGGAGGGCAAAGACGCGAATAGGAGACCGTTTTGTGGCATTGGAAGCTTCAAGGAGGTTGACCATTCCGGCAACAGTTTGCATCTCGTGGGTGCATGCCAGGATTTTTAGCTCTGCATCTGGCTTCAGTTTTTGTAAGGCCCTGTGCTTGCTTGGCAAGAAACGCCTTTTCGGTTTGTACAGAAAGTGTAGGAGAGGTGATGGAACCATTGTCATCAACAAAATCGATAAGTACATAACAACATATCCTGCTTCATTTATCACCTGCAATGGATGGATATACTTCAGTTCAGAATCATAGCAACACAACGCTAGGAAAATCCTTGCACTTGCATCATCTTTTTGCTTAGGAAAATGTTTCGATGTTCATTGTTTAAAGCTTTCCCATCGACATGGAATCATGTAGAATTTGACTCAAAAAGTGGGTTTGCATATGTTTTTTTCAGTGAAAATGGTTGCTTCATTGGGATATTAGTCAAGAGGTTTCAGATCATGCCGAGGCCAGATATAATAGGTTCGCACAAGCTGTTTAAGAATAACAACGAGTTTACTGGGGATTCTCTTCAGGCATACAAGAATGATGAGGCTGATCTTCATATTTTCAGGATTTCTAGGTCACCATATTAAGGAACTTCTGTTGTATATCTATGAATCTTTTCGGGGAAGGCCATCTGTACCCGGATCATCTATTGAAATATCACCTACTAGTTAATTACCTTTGGAGGAAAGATAAGCTGCGCTGTGTCAATTGTACCACCAGCTAGTTTCTCCTATTGTACCATTTACTTAAATAAGCTATGAACTGCTTTGCCAATATTATGCTGGCATTTTTTGTCACAAAAGTGTAAGTTGCTATGCACCACGCACACCCCCTTCCTCCCCACGAAGTTATCAACACACGGAATTTATGCCTCGAAAAGCTTGAACCCTGAGGGCTGCTAGGTTCAATTATACATGCGCCCACAAGCATTTCATACCCCTCGTGCACACACACTACTTACAAACGCGCACAGATACACAAAGTGAGAGACAGAGAAACACGGAGACAGAGAGTACCATTTCTTGATCACCGGCAGTTAGAGCGACAAGAGCAGTGAGCCCCTTGGTGTTCAACATTAGTGCAAGAGATATCCCTTCGTGAAGAGGTAAATCGCAGAAGTAGGAGACAACAAGTGTTGTTGCAGGCTTGATTATACATGCTACGGTTACGGTTGTACAAACCTTCCACCAAGATAGAACCTTTAGAGACATGGCGTGGGTTCTAAATCCACACAGCGTGAACCACACTGGCATCAAAAAGTCCGCCACGAAACCTTGCACGGCCACCACAAATCTATTTCCAAGCACATCATGCGGTATAATAAGCCCGAACACAAATGCGCCGACCAATGAAGTCACTCCTATTAAATCTGTGGCCAATCCACATGCCAGAACCCCGGCAAGGATTATACAGATTGCTCCCTCGCTATACTCATCTCCGTCGGTTCGCTGAAGCACCCATATGATTGCCGGCCGAATTGCAAAGACACAAAATAGTATAAAGATGGTCATAGCTGCTAACCTGCACAAGGCTATCAAAATTGAATGAGTAGATACCACAATCACCACTGTCAGAGATACCCACGAGAATATGCCATTGACAAGGGCGACGGACATGGCCGTTCTTCCAACGTCAGAGTGGAGAAGCTTTAGGCTTGCAAGGACTTCGGTGAGGGCCGGCAGGCCAGTTACACTTAGGGCAACACCCCAGAAAAGAAAACCTTTTGAAAACGATTGGGAATACGGCAAGCAAAACCTGTACAAGCCCAAACCGGTGACGAAGGAGATAACAGCTCCGGATAGAGCAATGGCATATGCCTTCTTTCCGATCCGGTGGAGTGTGTGGGTGGTCACATCCATCTCTAGTCCAAGTAAGAACCAGTAGTAGATCAGACCCAAGTTTCCAAATGTCTCTAGCAGCAATACCCTGTCGATGTTGAAAAGGGCACCTACGTAGCTATTCTTTGTTTTCCACATCCCTAACCCAGAGTTCCCCAATGCCACTCCAGCCTGCGGGATGAGGAACTGCTTAGTTAATAGCCAATACGATGTTGCGTGCCATACGAAGGCTTATTGAGGACACGATCAAGTTCAGAATTATGAGGCGGAAGGGAGAGCAGAATAATCAGCAAAGAATAACCAACAGATCGAATAGGCATCTGCTCTGCTCGGAACCTTCCTATGCATCATCAACATTAGATTTTGTGTACTTACTATGTTTGCATGGTAAGGGATGATCCCCTATAGGTTGTATATGGGCTCAATGAATTAAAAAATAATCAGCAAAGAATAACCAACAGAACGAATAGGCATCTGCTCTGCTCGGAACCTTCCTATGCATCCTCAACATTAGATTTTGTGTACTTACTATGTTTGCATGGTAAGGGATGATCCCCTATAGGTTGTATATGCGCTCAATGAATTAGAAAGGACTTTTACATCAAAGCTGCAAGTGACAATTTTCGTAGTTGTGGACATATCAATTTGCAAGAAGCTTTACAAAGTAAGATTTTCTATAACAACAGATAGGGCATGCCAAATCCGGATGTCTTATGTCCGAAACTAGCTAGTATTACTCTAGGGTTAGCCATCACCCCGACAATGGAGCTTGGATCTCGTATCTATGGAAAAGGGCCTCGGGGGGCAATGAGAAATGCAATGCAGGCGCAATGACAATAATGTATTATCGGAGATTAGTTGCGCATTGTGGCTTTTCTACACCTCCATTTCAGGGCAAAAATTATGAACCCATAATGAGATTCAAAAGAATTGTGCGCACATACCAAGATTTCGGCCACAATTAGGGGCTGCCGGACGGATTTGAAGTACTTGTTGACGACGATGGCCAGCTTGGAAACGGTAGTGATTAAGATAAGCTGAACGATGAAGATAGGGAGGGCTTGATCCAAAGGGTTGACTTGGTACCAAGTGCCATTATCTACTTCTACCTGGGCAGCAAAGCAACTCAGTAGCACACCAGGTCTTAGAGACTTTACCATTATGGGAACTACTGTCCCATTAAACAGATTCTGGTTAACCATTTTAAGGCCTTTTTCTCCCGATGGACCCCCCTCTTGCCGCTAGGCCACAGTCAGGGCGGTCACTTGGCAGCTAAGGCCACCGGTGGCCGCGACGTGAAACCATTTTTTGAAAGGGAAGAAAATGGAAATTTTGATAAGAGGGTGAAAACTGTGGTTCAAGAAAGATTTTGACGAGAGGTCTTCATTATGTAAAAATGCATGGTTGTCCGTTGCATTTGCTACATCTCTCATTCACTAGCTCTACTTTTCTTTAATTTTGACTTGTCCATTATGCTGTTTATTTATATATATATATAAAAAAAAAGCATTGAAACAGTTAAAGCTTTTTCAGAAAAAGTAGACCGTAATTCACCTGTAAAAAATCATAGTAACTATTATCAAAAAGAAAAAGAAGAAGAAAACTTTAAAAATGTTACATTCTTTTGATGTCATGTAATCTGTGGGCAGAGGAAAAATAAAAAGTTTGAACAGTGAATGCATATTTTTTGGTACAACCTTCTTTATTGGCGTTTAAATAAACTCGCATCCCAAATCGGCCGCCGTGGCAATTTCCTCCACCGTTACAGAATTGCTTGCATAAATCTCGTCAATAGTTACACCGCACGACAGTGAAGCAGGAAAAACTTGAGGATGGTCATGTGAAAATATTGACCAAGTCAATTGATAGCTAAGATCGATAGTACTTTTGTTTTCTAGGAACCTCTTCATGTGCTGGCTAAAACCTCTCCATCGTCCAAACTGGTTACAAATGAACCATCCATATAAAGGTGTTGATTAAAAAGAAGATAGAGAGATTTCCTTTCTGAGAAACAAGGGGAGAGATACTGATCTCTCCCCTTACCTCACCATTAGCTCTGCCTCCGGCCGAGGAGGAGGGGAGGCCAACCGAGGAGGAGCGGACGGCGACAAGGAGGAATATATAGAATAGATTAGGGAGCAAAAATGAATGACACACAGTTTCAACAGTTGAACCATACGGTTCTTTGTTACGCGGAAACCATTTACAGGTTTAATGGCGTTTGGGAAGGGCCAGATCCTTTGTCTCCAATCCTTCCTCTCTTCATCCTTCAAATAACTATCGCCATTTTCGCAACTCGCCTTTTCGTTCTCTTACTCAGAGCTGCCAACCAGCCTCCTTTCGTTGGCGAAATCCTTGTAAGTCTCTGTCGGTATTTAAAAAGCATGCGATTTTTTACGATGGCCATCTTCCTCTCTTGTCACCAATCGGGACAAGGAACATTTTCCCTGGAGATGGATCCTGGATTGTTAGGAACGTAAGAACCACAAAATCAGAATGTCACGACCACTCCAAGATAATGAGGTTGCTATTTACAGGAAAAAAATAAATAAAAGCTCAAATTACATTTACACCTTCTATATCCGTATAAGGTTTATATGGTCTCATGTACGCATTGCTCACATAACTTGCTTTCCCTATAAGGCTGTTGGTGGTTATTCGAAATGATTATGAAAATTGGCCTTGTCTTCGTAAGAATTGAGATAAAGATTATGAATAACAATTGAGCGAATAATGAGAAGAATCTGCTCAAAGATCTAAGTTTATGACAACTGACAATTTTCGCAAGAAACTGAAACTTTTGCTGAAACCTTTTGATAATTGAACTCTGTGAAAGCTACAAATGAACCCCTCCCACCCCCCATACGAAGTTGAATGGGCAATACTAACAAAACTTTAATAAATTTTAAGGAGTGTAAAATGGACATAGGGATTAATGCCATGAATTTCACTGAGTTCCTTTTTCTTCTCTTCAATCCATTGCAGAGTGGTATAATTTTGGGGCCTTCTGGGCTGGGGAGAATCGAAACATATAGAACGTATTGCTTCCCTACCTATGCTCTCCCTGTCTTAGAACCAATGGCACACTTCGCCCTTGTTTGCTACGCGTTCCTCATGGGATTAGAAATGGACCTACGATCAGTATGGCGAACCGGAAGAAAGGCCAAGACGGTTGCTGCAGCCGGAATTCTTATTCCTTTTTGCACAGGTGCCGTTTGTTTCATATTCTTCCTAGACAATCAGGTGTACAAAACTGGATACTTCTTTTGGGGTTTCGCTTTAAGTGTCACGGGTTACTCCGTGCTGTGTCGACTTCTTGAAAAGCAAAAGACCCTTCATACTGAGCCCGGAAAAACAGCCATGTCTGCGGCCCTAGTTACTGACTTCCTTTCATGGGCTTCTCTAACCATTGCCCTAGCCACTAGCAGTGGAACCAAATTTGCTTATCCGTTACTTGGCATGGCGGCTTTGGCTGGCAGTGTTAAATACGCCCGTCCGGCACTTTTGTGGGTCATACGCCGCACCCCTGAAGGACAGGGGTACAGCGAGTACTACGTGTGTTCAGTTCTTACGGGGGCTTTCCTTTTTGGGGTTGTCACGGATGTGCTTGGCACGCATCCCATGATTGGTGCCTTCATGTTTGGGTTGATTATACCAAATGAAGTGCTTGAGGCTACGTTGGTCGAGAGGCTTGAGGACTTTGTGATGGGCATTTTAATGCCAGCTTTCTTTGCAGTTTGTGGAATTAGAACCAATGTGGATGTTATTGCTAGCAGTGGTGCTTCTTATGTTGGAGTAGCATTTGTTATGGTGATGTTTTGTTTCGCAAAAGTCGTGAGCACTATCATTGCTTCTATTTCCTGCAACATGCCTCTTCGAGAAGCCCTTCATGTTGGCCTACTAATGAATACGAAAAGCATCATGGCGATGATCCTTCTTGAAGTCGGGCAACAGCAAGGGGTACTCTCTCTCTCTCTCTCTCTCTACACACCCACACACCATGCGCGTGCGCGCACACAAAAGCACAAACACAAGCATACTTGAACAAGCACAAAAGTTGTAATGGTTCTATAAAATTGGAGTGAATGAAAGCAATTCACGAGCACGTATTTGGACAACAAGTTATCTTGATCATATAACCTGTTATTTCACACGTTGGATGTCCGCTTGTGTAATCTTTTTGTATTTACAAATGGACCAGAGTTACTATACGGTAGTGAGGCTCCAGTTTAAAATTTGATTATACTGATGTTTACCTCAATGCCAGGACGCAATTGGCATAGAACGTCAGTATGTGTACCGTAGGAAAATGTTGTACATCTGCACAACATTTACGCATCTAATTATTGAGAGTTGCAGTTTCATGCAGGCGCATCACTTATGTACATCTGCACAACATTTATACATCTAACTAATGATAGTTGCAGTTTCATAGAGGAGGGATTATGTACGGAATTTTGTACGCATTCACGAGCGTATGAATTCTGCAGGCTCATTTGCTGTTATATATTTTAGATGTTACATGACCTTCCATCGATGTCTGAATGTGCAGGCTTTGAACACCCAAGCGTACACAATAATGGTAGTTCCAGTCTTGGTGATGACCATAATCGCCTCACTAGTCCCAGTACTACAACATCCCTCCAGAAATGTAATGCCCTACAAGCGAAGGACAGTACAGAAATCGAGACCAGAAGAAGAGCTCAGAATTCTTGCTTGTATACAAGGAATGCGCAATGTTCCATTCATCATTAACCTTCTTGAAGCTTCGAATGCAACCCAACGGTCGCCTATTAGTGTCTTCGCCCTTTACCTAGTCGAACTCATCGGACGTGCCTCAGCCGCCATCACAGTCCATAGTGCACGCAAAGCTGGCCCTAGAAACCCTAACCATGAAGAAGCACAAATTGACCAAATCATCAGTGCCTTTGACAACTATGAGCTACGATGTGATGGTGCCACTGTCCAGGCTTTAACTGCCAGGTACGTTCCCGTTTAATTTTGTTTGTATAAAACCCAAACTTCAGAGCTCTCTCCGTACCTAAAAATTTTCTGCCATTACTTGCAAACCATATTGCAAATGCAACAACAGGCGCCCGAGGAAATATTCTTAAATAATTGTTACATACATTAGCTAGATTGCTAGGCTCTTTTTGACCTTTATTTAACTTGTCAAGTAGAAGCATAGTAGTAAGGATGCCGGGCCGAAGCTATGCACTTGAGCTTCCTCGAAATACTGCCCAGGTGCTTGGCAGTAACCAAGAAAAAATGTCGTTAAGATAGTCACAAAATGATACTGCAATCTATTAACTTTTCATATATGACTCCACTAACATAATTTTCCGACTACGCCCTTGATTGTTAGATCTGCCTACTCCACAATGGACGAAGACATTTGCAGTATTGCAAAAGACAAGCGTGTAGCAATCATTATCCTCCCCTTCCACAAACTTCAAACCCTCGATGGGGATATGGAGGACATTAACCCTGCCTTTCGAAGTGTTAACGAGAATGTGTTGGCAAACGCGCCATGTTCTGTAGGCATACTAATCGACCGTGGACAAGCCGAGACTGGCCAGTTTCCGCGTCGCGTCGCGGTTCTATACTTTGGGGGGCCCGATGATAGGGAAGCACTCGCTTATGCATGGAGAATGTCTGAACACTCGGCAATTACTCTAACCGTAGTCCGGTTCATTGCGGGCAAGGATGCTCCACCTCTGGAATCCATGGAGTTCGTGAGTAAAGCCCACGGAGCCATCACGGTAAATATAGACTCCGAGAGAGAGAAAGTGATGGATGACGAGTTTCTAAGCAATTTCAAGATTGCAACTGTGAATGCCAAATCAGTGACCTATTCAGAACTGGTGCTAAATGATGAGGAAGAAACTGTTGGGGCTATTAAGTCGCTGGACGAGGGTCACGATCTTTACGTGGTCGGGAAAGGGAGAGGGATGGTGTCGCCGCTAACGGCTGGCCTGGCTGATTGGTGTGACTGCCCGGAGCTTGGGCCAGTTGGAGATTTGTTGGTGACTTCAGAATTCTCTTCGGCGTTTTCGGTGCTAGTGGTGCAGCAATACGCTAGGGTGGCAGGCTTGATAAATGGTTCTGTAAGTCCGGCCTCAACAGCTAATCACGAAGAGGATCTTGGAGAGATGGACTGGCGACCGTCCGAGGCGGAGACTGATGCTTTTGGTTCCTTTGGCAGCAACCGTAGAGACAGGGATCATAGTCATTGACTTGGTGTAAATGAGTAGCTTTTTGTTGCACCAGCTCGTGTCTACTTTACAACATTTTCATCCTTCACAAACTGACTATGTGCTCTTACCATGAATTACCATATCGCTTCTGCATAATTGTCATATGGACAGCCTTTTGTGGGTTGTCTGTTGTACTAGTTGGTGTGAGTGCAGCCACTTCGCTTTTCCATGCATTGCCTTCCATTTTTGTGTCAAATTGATCTTCAGACAATAATGATAACCTCCAAGACAGTTCTCACGAGGAACTTTCTGATACTTAAATCAGAGTGTGAGTGTTAGTGGGAATTTTTGCCGACATATATGTGGGAGGCCCTTTTATATTGGCATATGCATCGATGCCAATCCTTGTATTAGTGTCCTTTCAAAATTTTCTAATTCGTTCAATAAGGTTACTACTAGTATTGTAGTTGACTATGTTTGACTTAGAATGACATGTGTCATCCATTGATTAAGAGTTTATTTTTAGTTGTATCAAGCATAAAAGCTCCTCAGATGCTTGAAGCATGTTCAATAGAAACTAGCTAATGGACCCGTGCAAATGTACGGGACACGATGCAATTTTATTTCACTGTCAACCATGTACATTAACATACTGAAATTGTATCAAATTTCAAAAAGAAAAAAGAATGAGTTTGAACATAGTATATAAGCTAATAAATGCATACATTTTAGGCATAGCAATTAAATTCACTCAATTATCTAATTTTCAGATAAAAAAACCCACTAGATAAGACAATTAGAATCTTATAGACGAGAAGTGCTAATTCAAAAGATTAAGCATTTTTTCCAAATGTTGATTCTATTCTTTTTTATCCCTTATTGTTTTGCATATAAAATCTAGTAAAAGTATATGCATATTAATATCATCATATGCCTCATGTATTGCCTCATTTAATGAAACCACAGTTTGTGTAAGTAAAGTGTGTTTTGTCTTGTTCTTAAAATTTTGTCTATATTGAAATTATTTAATTCAAACATGTATAGCCCAACGAAAATACGGAGTACCATTGAGAACTTTGTGGCAGTACGTATATGCAAACCGGTTAAACCTTGAAGATTGCATCTTTACTCAAGAGATTGTTTGATTTTTTTGTAAATGGTCAGAAAAACTAAATCTCAAAAGATGCCTGTTGAATGATTTTTTTTTTTAGAGTTTCTAGTTTCTACATAGAATTTACAAACTTCCAGGTTTTTTAAAGAAACTGACTTAGCATCTTCATTGTTTAATAAAATTCGTCGTTTGTTCGATTCTAGAATTGGTATCATTTGTCCACCACAACTACCACTATCCTAACACCTTCTTGTTACCAATTCTTTTACCCTTAACGACCATTATCTCTACCATCATCATCTCAGTCGCCACTATTAAATATTTGTGTTACCACTACCTATTGTAATGCCTTCGCATTGCCACCACCAATTAGCCCAAAGATATACGACGAACACCTTCACATTGTCAACAACCACCAGCCCTACCACAATTACCACCACTACTACTTCCATAATTATCATTCGCACATCCACACCATCGCTGCCACTTTTACTGTCATCATCCACCCACCCCTAACTTCCAATTCTACCTACACCACATTACATCCACCATATTGGTACTACTTATAATGTTTGTATTTGTATTGGAGGTAAAAGTTGTCTAAAATCTTATCCCCCTTTCCACTTCCTTTTGTACTCAAACTAATTCTTAGCTTGTTAAAAGTTATTCTCAATCATTTCCAATTCTCCTGTGTAATCTGATCTTAATGTAACATGTAAGACTTAAAAGATTGGTGTATAATACTTCAAACTCATGGTAAAGCTTATGACAAAGTATAATTTTCTCAAAAGTTATTACCTTTAGCAATCTTAAAAGACAAATGCTGCTAAGTTTTGATTTCTCTTGGAATATTTTAACCTTCTTTTTATTCTTCTCAAAAAATAAAATAAATGAATAATTATGTAATGAAGTTATAAACCGTAAACCGATAGAGGTTATATACCTATAAATTGAGTTAGTGACACGATATTTACCAAGAATAATTCAAAGCGAACAACCTAATTTAATAAATAGTCTCCCGAGGATCCTAAGAATAAGATCTCAAGAAAATTTTCATTTAAC